>BMAV01004527.1:187889-212272 GCA_019973955.1 Trichonephila inaurata madagascariensis | reverse complement strand
ATGCATGTATTCTAATCTAAGTGACACTAAATATCATGAAAATTATCTATTTATGCGCTTTTTTAAAATCCCGGTTCCGAACGTAGTTGGATACCTTAAAACAAATAACTGATTATTGAAAAAAAACCTGTCGTTTTTTTGGAACAGACGTTTTGGCAACAATACCGCATCTTTTAATTCATTGTTTCTTAGAAGTCGGAAGGCTTCCGTGACCGTCTTCAAAAACCGCTAATTCGCGAACTACCTGTTTTGACGGTGAATTGAATTCATATATTACCTAGACATGTAACAAAATAAACAAAAACTTCAAAAGCGCCTATTACATGATGACTCATCAACAACGGTGGGAAAAACATCTGTGATGATGATGAAGACAAAGTTGGGAGGGGGGGGGTATTGTATAAACTCGGCTATCTTTATCAGAAACAGTAAAAATAATTCCAGTTTTCTTTTGTTCTTCTGGAGTCTCAATTTACGATTAGCGCAACTCCAAGCATATGGTGGATTCATGGCCCCCGAGGCTACTACGTGACCACAACAGGATATGTCGAGATTTTTTGCACTCTCAGGCAAATAATTTTTAAGTTCCCTTTTTTTAAATACCTTTTTACGGTTTAAAAAAGAATCGTAAAATGGCTGAAAAAGGAGTATCTTAAGTGTCTATGAACTTTGATGTAGAGAGAGTTATCATCCAATTTTTCAAGAAAATATACTCATAAACATGGAACTTTGAGGGTTATAATCGTTCCTTTGTTCCCAGCCGCTCATTGTAGTCTGATTTTTGCAGAATTTGTAATCGTTGACAGGTAAGTTAAAAATCCGAATGTAAGGAGTCTGCGGAAGGGAAGTAATTTGTAAAATAATAACACGTTGTAATTTGCTGGTAGAAAATTTCGTATTCTTTTTCGTTGCGAATGGAATATTAACTCTATTTGTGATTCTTTCCCCCCTAATAAACTTTTTTATGGCGTGTTGAACTATGTTTAGAATTTAAAAAAAAAATAAATTTTTCTTTGCGTTTGAAAGTTATCAAAGATTTGAAATAATTAACGACTGATAATTATAAAACAATAAAGGCCTATTGTAAATAGCAGTAGTGAAGGAAAAATCAAATGTTTGTGGAAAAAATAATTTTAAAAATTTGTATAAGGGATTTTCCTTGAGAAGTAGGATTTTAAGCAACTGTTATTAAAATACAATCTTGAAATTTTCTCAATAGTAACTTTTAATTTATGGGCTGATAAATTGTAACTTTTAACAATTTTAATTTTTGTTAACAAATAATAATAATAATAATATAATAAAATTTTTTCCTCTTGATGTAGAAAAATAATTTTCGGGAAGCTAAATTAATTTAAGCAGTAAACATAGATATATAAATTCCTGTGTCTTCTACATTATAAGTCAACAAGAACCAGAAAAATAATATATCATATTTCTTGGATTAGCAATTCGAAAAATAATCGGAAAAGAAAAATTTAATTTTGAAACTGAATACTTAATTAATTTTTATGATCTCCAGAGCTTCAAAAATAATTATTATAGTTATTATTACTAACGATTTCCCCCATTCTTAACACTTTACAATGCTTTTTTTTCTTCTGTTGATGGCATGTTAAAATATTTTTGAGATTGAGCTTTATTTAGGAAAAAAGTTATTTAGCTGTTATGATAAGCTTTAGCTTATCATATAAAGTTAATTTGATTTTTAAGACCCCTTTTTTAGAAAAATATTTTTACCATCCTCTATTACACACCATTGACCTGGCAGAACACATGTTATGCTTCTTTTTATATTTCTCTACATGAAATTTATAATATATTTTGTAAGCAATGCAATGTGTAAAAAGGAATTGCAAAATAGATAAAATTTGTATTCATACATGACGATGAAAATAAATAAATATGAATATATATATATAACCCCTTTCTACAAAATTAATAAAAACAACCAATAACGATCAGCATATCGTCATTGTCAAACCAATATCTGCAATGCGCCCTTTTTGGTGATTTCGTCATTTTGTCAATTAAGATTAGTTTTTATTTGTTATCAAAAGACTGCTATGTGACTCTAAGCATTATCAGATGAATTGTGGTTGCTAAAAAAATATACTATGTGCAACAGCTAGAATTTTGTCAAATAAAAATATCACAAAATTATACTTTTTGCACATAGCAGACATTGGTTTGACGATATAGTAAAAAAAAGTACCAAAAATGTTTAAAATATGTTTTGTAAACAGTTATAGGTTAGAAATATGCAAAAGGAATTGTAAATCAAAAAGAAAAAAAAAGTGATAGAGATTAGATTGATGAATTCGGTGGTAAATATATTTCCCATTGTCTTATAAAGGGTTAAAATAATTCATTATTAACAAAAAACCCTTTTTTTAAACTGATGAAACTTGAGAATGGATATCGTATTTTATATAAATGGTGATATCACATTAAATAAAAAGTACTTCAAAATCAATATAAGATTTTAACCAATGTTATTTTTTTTTAATTATCAAAATGCCTTTTCTTTTTACTGACGGTAAAGTATTGCGATCAGTGGCGCACACAAGGGAGGGGTCCTGGGGGTCCGGACCCTCCTCCCCCAAAGCCCTTGATTTTTCCGATTGATTATAATTCTAAGTATATAGTACGTAAAATTTAATTAAATATTTGTTATTAATGATTAATTTTATTAATAAATGCTAATTATTTATTCAATAATTAGTTTTTTACTGTTTTTTGTTTCCGAAAATCAACAAAATCGATAGGAGCATGATACAAGAATGGTGAACTTTCGACCCCAGAGCCCCCTTGAAAAATTTCTGTGTGCGCTACTGATTGCGATACAGTATATTCTTCTCAAATGTTCTTTCTTTTTATACTACATAATTGTGGATCAAAATACGCAGCAAAGCCTAAAAACTGGACAATATCGTGCAAGATAAGATATCCAACAAATTAAGATTGATTCCCGGCACATTATTGCACAAAAAGCATCACCAGGTCGACGAATTGTTCTCCCCACAAGAGTCGGAAAAGGAACTTTTTGTGTGAGCTCGACACTTTGTCTTTCTTTTCTACAATCCTATTCTTCCGCAGACAGATGTCAAAGCCAATTAAGTAGACGTCTCCTCTGTGTGATATCTCTCACAAACCATCGGTAGATGACGGTTGCCACCACATATAAAGAAGAATCGGTTGATTACCACGATTCGGCAGAAGGGTTCCCTCTCTATTCCCTTCACTTCGCGTGTCTGATTTAGATCCAGCTGTCAACATCTGTGATAACGCGTTTTGACGGCTCGCACTTTGTTTTCTGCGATGTTCTCGTGGAAGTGTAGACATTCTGTGTGCATAGCTGGACACTTGATAAAGATTCGACTCTTTGTTTGGTTCATTTCCCAGGTTTGGGTTTCCTTTGTCCCCCACTATCTTAATAGACTTTCAAAAGGACCAGGGTTGATTCTTTTTTTTTCTTTTTTTCATTCGAGGTCTTTGTTTATGTAACGTTCTCAGAAAGGTAGGCAAGCCAACGGAATCACGCTGGGGTATATCCAGAGGATGTGTTTCTGAAATTGCGGAGGTAATAAAGATAAAGTTGGTCCATGTGCGTTGAAATAATAATGGATTTATCTAAAAGAGCTAGATGGGTTTTTTTTTTTAATGGAGGGTCGTCCAGGCTGTGTTGAAAGCAGTCGTGTAAATGAATGAACAATGGATGGATGGTAGTGAAAAATAATGCAGGTGTCTTAGGACGCGAGAGGAATCAAATAGTTCAGCTTTTATCTTTCTTTTTTTTTGTACATCTATCAATAAATTGTTTCTTAAAATATTGCTGTGCTATGACAGAATCAACAATGAATCTTTAATTAGGGATGTGTATGTGTAGAGAGAATACTGATTGGTTAATTTTTAAAAGGGTTGACGTCGAAATTAACTTTTGAGGATTTATTTACTTTTAAATTCTGCATATATTTTACAAAAAAAATTTTTTTTTAAAAAAATTAAGCGAAGAAAATAAGGGAAATTGTATAGTCACCTTTATGAAACATCAATTATTAAATTTTTCTCTAATAGAAAAATGGCGAGAAATAATTGTTTTCTCGCGAAATCATTAAAATAATATCTGTTTTTCTTAATAAAGTCTCATAATATTCTTTTCTTTAAAAAACTGTGTTTGAGATATTAACTTTAATTTAAAAAGTATGCCTTTTAAAGTTTTGTTTTTGTACACAAAACGTTCTCATAAAAATTAAGAATATAAAAATCACTAGTTAATTTCTTAATTTGATTTTTTTTGGTACTGTAGCACTTTGAAGCTGCGCATGGACTATTGGTGATGAACGTCATAATTTTGAACCTCGATCAAGTAACAAGAACAATATTTTGTGAACGGGGACCACACTTTCCAAACTTCCATAACCAACTTGAACCTCTACAGAACGTGCATCAGTTTCTCTTCACGGTGGACTTTTAGAGCTACCAAAACTCCAATCCACAACTTGACAACGCCGACCACCAAATCACGACCATGTCCACGTAGCTACAAGGCCACCAAGTTTACTTCATAATCAATTTTTAGATGAAAAATCGAGGGACATTTTTCTATGTTAACAGTGCTTAAAACCTAAGAATTTTGGACAAGCTCAAGTACTTAAATATAAAAAGAAATACCTTAATAGCGGTATATTGTATTCAGGGACGTTTTAAGACTTCTTGAGGCCCTGGGCCTTTACTCAAAAGTAGGCCCTGGGTCTCTTAACAAAAGTAGGCTCCACGTATGACCTTTAAAAGTAGATAGCACATAGCACACGTTGTTAAATACACATACAAACAATCAAACAATAACCGGAAACAAATAAATGTGCATAACTTACAATCGCACAAACCGGCTCGACGGACTGCCGCCTTTTGACTGAATGAGTTATGAGGATGTGTGGTGGTAAGCCTAGACTTATACATGGACGATGGTTATCACATGTAGCCAGTTGGCATATCGTCCGAAATTCCTAATTTCCGAAGTATAAATACAACCAGAATTAATATTTGACCGTATAAATTATTCGAATCGTGATTTTATTAAGGCCTTGTAGAGAAGGAGACGAAGCCCCCATTGTGACTGAGGTTCTGGGCCTGCGCTTAGTTGGCCTATGCCTTAAGTCGTAGATAAAAAGAGAGTGCATATTTTCATAGCATTTTTACAATGCTTTCATGTATAAGATTATGAATACGCAATTAGAATAATAAATGTATGTACAAATGCTTCTTTTTCGGGGTTTTTAATAAATTTATTAATATATTTTTGGTAACACAGAAAAAAAAAAACATATACTTTAAAAAACTTTCAGTGTAAACTAAATGTACATGCATAATGTACTTCTACAATACTTTCGACACAGTTTCAAAGTTCTGTCTTACAAAGCACCTTCAACTAATTCTATCTTCCAAAAAAAAAAATTTAAAAGATCAATGTCTTTTTTCTGCCATGTTAATAACTTCAAATGTCTTACGTGATTAAACCAGAAAGACTTTATTTTTAAGAAATAAGAATCAGTCACTTAGCGATCATGACTAATTTACAGCGCTTAAGATGTCAAGCAACATCCGGTACAGAAAATTAAAACTCTTCCTTACGAAAACCTAGTTGCGATATCATGATAACATTTAACTCTATTGAGTCTTCTAACTCTTAAAAGCATCAAGATTTTAATTCGATGCAATTGTATATTACGTTATTACATAACAAATTATAAACGCATAAAAATTCATTGCTACGGAAATAATGACTTCAGAAAAACCCCACATATTTTCAATAATGACCAAAGGCACAGGATTTGATTATCCTGACTCAAAAATTGCTTAACACCAAGCAGAAATCTTGCATTTACATGTATTATTAATTGCTGAATCTTTTAATCTATGTAATTGCCCTGTACCTACAACATTGTATGTAAATCATTACAATATACGTGTTGTATGGTACTATTGCCAGCTCAAATTGGCTCGCCAATCGCTGATTCATTCCTGTATGCGGAAATAATGAAATAGATATTTCCTCTGCAGCAGTTAAATCCGTTTTTAAGTATACTTCAGATGAACGAACGTTTTCCATTTTAATTATATTAAAAGCAGGATCTATATTTTATGGTAGTTGTTTAATAATACGACCGCATTCGTAACAAAAAGTCAACGGAGTAGCAAAAGCAATAATGACACATATACAGAAAACAGGAAGGGATAATATGAATTCAGGTGTCACGGCAAGCCGCGGGTATTGACGTTGTCACGTGACCAAATAAGATGTCTCTGAGCCCAATGATGTCCTTATTGGTCAATAATTTATCTTTTTCGTGGCCAATTACGCTTTGTATTGCAGATTATGGCATGTTTTGCTTGGACGGTCAAGCCACAGCTTTGGCGCCATATGACTGGTATTGGCGTCTAGGGATGCATTGTTTTTAAAAGATGAACGTGTGTGGCTAGTTGTTTTCTGGATTATGAGTTGTGCAATTAATTAGAAGTTTTTGACTTCTTTAGATTAGTGTTATCTGTTTAACAAAGATAACAAGCAAAGTAAACTGTAGTAACGGGATAGACAATGCATAGAGATAGATGCGTTGAGACGACCAATTTGTTGTAAATGTTTTGAGATGTCCAGTTCACAAAAATTATTTTTTACTTCCTGTGTTACGCAATTTAGAGATAGGCTCAATTTAGATCTTAATCTCTTGTTTTTATTAATAGTAATATCCTTATCATGCTAATCGTGCTCCAGTTTGAGGCACGATAAAAATAACTTAAACGTCCTTTTAAATTAAATAAATATTAAAATATTTTGTCGTTTAGCACATCAAATATGTACAATTGTATCGGTCGATGATAATTAATGTTAAAGTTCTCTTGTAATGGATTTAGAGATAATATTTTGAGTAGTTTTTAAGCACTATTGTTCAATGCATTTAGGGATTTTAATATGGAAACTTTGGAATGCTCATATTTGTTTAAAAGTATTCAAAACTTACGTTTCAAAAAAACTATTGTACGAAGTTATATGTATAAAATAATAATGTGTGTGTTCTTATTTATTATTGTAAAATTATCATTTCTTTAAATCTGTTTATGGGCTTAACAGGATGAAAGAGATGTCTTAAAATTTTTTTTAACTATCAGCAGTAATACTTAAACAATTTCCTTGAATCTTTTGTTAAAAGTTGATATTTTATTTAAAAAAAAGGAAGAACGTAACAAATACGAAAACTATTATTCTAACTCAATTCTGTATTTGCGTAATTTATTTTTAATTTGCTCAATTTTTTTTTCTTTTTGAAAATATGTGAAAAATATATATATATATTTAAATAAACGAAAATAAACAGAAAACAAAAAAGGTGTAACAAGGATGGTGTATGAAAAAAACAACAACAATAAAATGTAGTAACATTTAAATGTTCTTAAAATGTTGCGGCAATTTTTTTTTTTAAATCCTAAATTACCATTTAATATTCGATATACATTTTTCTTGTGAGGGAGTGTTTATTAGCATCGTACTATAAGGGAACACGAGGGCTATTGACAGTGGCGCACACAAGGGGGGTATCCTAGGGGTCCGGACCCCCAAGCCCTTGGTTTTTTTCCCGATTGATTATAATTTTAAGTATATAATACGTAACATTTAATTAAATATTTGTTTTTAATGATTAATTTTATTATTTAATACTAATTATTTATTCAATAATTAGTTTTTTACTGTTTATTGTTCCCTCAAATCGACAAAATCAAAATGAGCATGATACAAGAATGGTGGACTTTCAACCCTGGACCCCCCCCTGGAAAACTTCTGTGTGCGCTACTGGCTATTGACGATGGACCTTTTAGTTTTGAACCACGGTTAAATGAAGAGGACGGCACCTGAGCTGGCCTCCCCTCTCCTAACTTCCACACTACTCCAACGTGAGGATTTTGAGCCCCAGGGATGTAATGTGCATCAGTCTCTCTATACGGTGGATCTTCAGTGGCATTCGGACTTGAACTCATGACACGTCTACCACGAGTGTGTGACCACATTCTTTTTTTGGTATATGCAACACTACAATTATTGCTTTATTGTTATTTTGGCATTTTTATTACAAAGGAATACTTATGTATTCTGAATTATTTCGTTTTTTTTTCTATCACTTAAATTATCTTTTCTCAGTTATTCTTAACATTTCTTTCTGATAGCTGTCATTTAAAATTAAAATTAAAAAAAAAAAATGTTTGCACTTCATTCTTAATTTTTCATACCTTTTCCATGCATACCAAAATACAGACGAAGTTCAATATAATGAAACTCTATTTTACGAATTTCTCTATTTAGCGAACTTTTCTCTTGAACCAAGAACTTTATATAATACCCTCCAAATAGCGAAGTTTGTTTTCTATTTAACGAACTTTTTCTCTTGTGATTCGATTTTTTTCCCTCCATATTTTCAAAATGTTTTAGGATATTTTTCAAATTATTCTCTCTTTTAACACATTTTATGGGGATCAATGACCTTGAACTGGCTTTACTAGGTGCTCAACTCATCTGGAATAATGAAATGCCCATATTTTTTCAATCAAAAAACTCAAATGTGAAACTAATAGATTTTATCAGTAATTAAATTTAATAAGTCATATGGTAGCATATGCTCAAAATTGCTGGTTATAAAAAGTAATGTACGTTTAAAATTACTCGTAGGCTTAAAATTAGAAAATGCTAAGAAATTCATTAGTTTTAATACAAAATTATTTTAGTGAAAATATACCTTTTTTCCCCTTCTTGTTTTCCTTGTAGTTTTCTTTTTGATGGGTAAGATATATAAAATGAATCGATATTAATTTTCCAAAAATGTGTATTAGTATATAGCAGTAGCGCTCACAGGAATTTTTCTTGGAAAGGGGGTCCGGGGTTGAAAGTTCACATTCTTGTATCATGCTATTTTTTGATTTTGTCGATTTTCAGGAACAAAACATCAGTAAAAACTACTATTGAATAAATAATTAGCATTAATTAATAAAATTAATCAGTAACAACAAATATTTAATTAAATTTTACGTATTATATACTTAGAATTATAACCAATCGGAAAAAATTAAGGGCTTTGGGGTTGACCTAGGCCCTCTTGTGTGCGCCACTGGTATATAGTGTTTATGAATTTAAAAGTTGCTTTTTGTGGTTTTAAAGTATATTAAAAGATGAACCTCTCTTTAACGAATTTTCCATATAACGAATTTTTTTTTCAAGATTTTGCGTTTTCGTAAAATAGAGGTCCGACTGTATTTTCAAAATTTAATTTTAAAAACTCATCTCCAATCTAGATCCAAAAATAAGTTAGATTCTTTTGATGTTTTTTTTTTTTTTTTGGAATCATAAAGTTGATTTTATAGTTGCCGTCGTTCTCCAATGCCAATCAGGCAACCCTAAAAATAATTGTCAATTTTCCAGCGTCTATTGTTGACACGCATTGAAAACGGATAGCCAATAGCTGGCGCAAAAACATCGAATGATAATTATTGGAATGAGCAGAGATGTTAACTCCCTACCGTAAATGTTGTGCGTTTGCTCTCTATTTGTCCAATAGGCAAATCCGAGAGACATGAAAAATCTTTTATCATAAGTAAATGTTCACCGAAACAAATAGAAAAGTACACGTTGTGCCATGAATCGTCCATGATTTCTTTTGTCACAGATTCTAGAACAGACCAAATTATTACCATTGCCATAAAACATAGCGAACATTTAACAAATTGCTGTCGCTTGTCCTGAGTTTACAAAAGGAAATTGTACTTCAGACAATAAAATAAGCTTTTAATCTTTATCTCCATGGAGTTATAATGAATGTTTTAAAAGCAACTCTTTAAACATCACCGCTTTGTAGTTCCTAAAATGATAAATAGTGCTATTTGCATCAATACTTTTCATAAGCGAATTAAAAAAATACAGTTTTTTAAATCTTCAAAAATGGCATTATTATTATTATTATAGTAACAAAAGTAAGCTGTTAAACTTTTAGAGCATCGTTATTAAAGTCATTATTGTATTTTCCAACTGCCGAGTTTCAAAATATTAGTATTGAATTCTGAAAAGCAAAGGACATTTATAAACAATGCTTTTATTCTCTACAGCGATATTGCTTCTTATGATTTTCATAAAAGAACTAAAATGACATACATTATGGACATCTAAATTGACTTCAAAGTAATACAGATTTTTTCCCCTACCAAAATTCAATAGTTTTCTCTTTTATCAATGCTAAAAAAATTTTGGGAATAAATATTATGTTATTCTTCATCATTTTACGTGATTTTTTTACAAATTAAAATGGAAATTATAATGATAACAAAAATAAACTCTAAAAAATTGAAGGATTTTTTTCTGAATTCAGTGGAAAACTTCATTTTCTAAACAGGAGAACTTTGCTAAAAAAAGAGGAAAGTACAATCATTTAATGAACTTGAACTGCGAAATCTAAAACTAGTTTTTTTCTTATTGGAATTTCCTTTTAATAAGTTATTATCATTAAAAAAAAGAGTTTTGTACTAAGTTATTCGTTGATTTATACAAATAAGTAAACATCAAAACATATTCCGTTTATTAAAAAGTTACACATTTTGCCTAGATTATTATTTATATCTTTTTGACTGACTCGTAATTACTTGAAAATTAATTTCCATAACCCTTTTTCGTAAAAAAATATATATCAAAATAAGTATATAATTCTTTTGCCAGGGATGGCATCTCATATATTTAAGTGAATGCGAAGATACTTCAAGGATTTCATGCTTTGTATCGTTGTTGATATTTAAAATAACTTTTAAATACAATTATTTTGTATTATTACTATAATGCAGCGTTTCTCAAACTGTGGGGCACGCCCCCTAGGGGGGCTATAACCCAACAAGGAGGGCGCGAGTATATCGAAAAGTCAAAAACAAAGGATTTACAAAATTACAAATTTACTGAAAGGAAGAGAAAAAAAATATACATTCGGACATAATAAAACAAATTACACATTTACACTGATACAATATACTTATAAATGTATCAGTACTGAACAATGTATTAGATAACTAATCTCACAATACTAAGTGAAGAACAAGTTTAATAATTACTAGTGATTCACGTAGGCTTGTCATATACAAAATTTAATACTTATCTTGATAATTTGTACGGTTTGTGATTAAAACCGTATTATGGCTTCAATGTCATAGTGCATCATTATTGCATTCAATACATTGTTATTGTGTGAAGGAGGGCGCGATGAAAATTAAGATTGAAAATTGGGTCGCAAACATTTAAAGTTTGAGAAGCACTGCTATAATGCCTATTATTTCAAAGTAGTTCTTTCACTTACATGTCCTTGTTTGTCCATTTCATTGTTCGTCAGTTTCACCTTTTCAAAAGACACCACCTGTTTTTTGAGTTGATCTCCTGTGAACGGAGAATCCGGATGCATATACAATCTCGATGGTGATGGAGGATCTGCTTTACCGGCCACTAGCCAAGATGACCTGTGGTAAGCGTATCGATATCTCTTGTTGTCGACAGGAATAATGTCCATCAGAACGGCGTATCTGGCGTGAGGATCTGCTCCAGAGAATGAGGCTCGAACCGTTGGGAACATTCGCCTGCGAGAAAAGACATGACACTATGAGTGAATGCAGCCTACACCGTAATAAAAAATTTACAGAAATATTGTAACATTAAGGTATCCGACTACGTTCGGAACCGTGATTTTAAAAAAGCACATAAATGGATAATTTTCATGATATTTAGTGTCACTTAGATTAGAATACATGTATAAAATTGTTTTAAGGACATTTTGACAAAAAATTATTTAAATACAATATTTCGGCAAAAAATTAACCTAGAATAACCTTTTTCCCAAAACGTTCTCCTTTTGTGAAAAATGCCTCTTTTATAATAGTATTTTGCCTGTATATAGCTCAGACCTCTCTACAGAGGCTCAACTACGATTTTTGAAAAATTCCCATCATTTTCAGAGTTGCAACCATTTGAAATATAATTATCGGCATTTCTTTCTTAAAATTTCTCCCCTCTGTTGTCGTAAACATGGATAAGTTATATATTTCGAAAATTCTAGTTGAGCCTCTGTACAAAGGTCTGAGCTATATACAGACAAAATATTATTATATAATAGAAGCAATTTTCACAAAAGGAGAATATTTCGAAAATGGGTCATTCTATGTTTATTTTTTGTCAAAATATTGTATTTCAATCATTTTTTATTGTAATATTATTCTTAAAACAATTTTATATGCATTTTCTAATCTAAGTGACACTAAATATCATAAGTATTATCCATTTATACGCTTTTGCAAAATTACGGTTCCGAACGTAGTCGGATACCTTAACTTGCATTCATTTTCTGCCACAATATTAATTCTAAATCTATTTCAACAGGTATTTGGTATTTAAATGGTATAACAGTGTCAGAATCCCCCTCAATCTGACAGAAGATTCCCCGTTCTAGATATTATATTTCGAATCCAACTTTATAACAGAAGCAGATGTCGTGACAAGACACTAGGAATAACCACAAACACAAATGATAGAACCGATGTATTTATGTATTTCTTAATCTATCCTACTTAAGAGTTATGAGGATGATGAATTGTAATTTAAGTAATCGAAATTTGACTTATCTGAAAGATAGAGCAGATACTCTGAAAATTTGCTTCTTCAAAATGACAGAAGCATCCATGAATACGTCTATGGCCTTAGATCCGACGATCAGAACTTTGGACTGTTAACGTCAATAATTGGTTAGAACTAGGTAACGACGTACCATAAGTAAATAAATCTAATTTTCAAAAGGTACATCTCCTGTTCCAACTAATTGTTAACCTGTCAATTCTACACCAATCTCTCTCTCCTTCCCTAGCCTTTATACCTTTGAACAGGGGCGTAACTAACACCGTATCAATGATACGGGGCCCTCAAGCTACATGGGCCCCAACATGTGTAACTATAGTACCACTAACAGAGCTTTCATTTCTAAAAAAAAGGGCCCCGAAGGAGTTTTGACACTGGGCCCATTCAGAACTAGCTACGCTAGTGTCTTTGAACCTAATCTGCATGTTATGTTTTCACCGTAAAGAGGTTGTTAAGTGAAACTGCAAGGAATATTACCCTATGTTAGTTTAAAAGGGAATCCTCCGGAGATATGTTGCTTGCTACAACACTTACGATGTAAAATGGATCATTAAGGAAGTATTTTTTAATTATAAAAGCACCTTGAGCACAAAATTTAAGTACACTTGTGTGCACTTTTACACTATTCACAACACTTAAAAGTACTTGTCAGTCCAGTCACTATCAATAGTTAGAACATAACGTACTACAAAAAAAAAGTTATTCGATAGAATAGGATTAGATTGCTTTGAAATCAATATTGAAAGAGTGCATTCGTTTATCCGAAAAATTCTTTTTTAAAAAAAAATAATGAAGAAAAATTTTAAATTTTTATCTTGTGCTTGTTGGCTTATTATATGGTTTATTTGTTTTATTATATATATCCATACATCATATTGTGTCCATGCAATTTGAAGTTTTTAATAATATGCCATTTTTCATGTAACAAAGTGTTTTTTTTCTTCCCATTATAATACCATATCATTACAATATAGAAGACGAAATATGGAACACATTGTATGAGCAGTGTGGTATGAGTACGTGCATGAGTAGTAAAACGAAATATAATGATCTCTGGTGATATCTAAGTCATAATGTAATAACAAATTGAGAAATTTTTAATCTGGTGAATTAAAGAAATATCCCAAGCTTATTCTTCCAGCGAATAAGTGAGCATTAATTCTAAGATGAAACGAAAATCTTTTCTTAATGAATTAATGATCAATATACCATAATAATATCTATAAATTACTTTAACTTCCCCTTCTTGGAGTATTCTAATCGAGAAAGTAAAATCAAGATCATGTCAGAACACGTTATTGATGATGTATGGTTAATATTCTTAGACAGGGAGGCAAAAAGCAAGAATCTTTCCTCGAGGCCACTTATGAAGTCCATGCATACAGCTCTTTATGCAGGGAATTTTTATTATTATAATTCATACAACTGAATACAATTAGCATAGGTTTATGCTAACGACACACACATACACACATCAAGACTGGCAAAAGTGGGAAGGCTTAACATCCTTACTTTCTTAACATGGGAAGACAAAAGGTGTACGTTTCCTTTCTGGTAAGTCACGCGAGAAAGTCGACCTCTCTGAATTCTTCAAGATCTCCAGTTAGCTCTTGTATGTGTGTTTTCAAGAGTTTTCTCCTTAACAATGGCCTCTGCGTGCAGCACGCGAAGATTCTTTTAGAGTTCATACATGTCCCCCCTCGTGGTTGGTTGGCTGGAAACCCAATAGCGTGATCACACCTTCTTCTGTGCGCCACTCAAGTCTGAAGCCCCGTTGATTTCGATGTGCGATACAGAGAGCAATAAGTGTTAAAAATGGCAGTTCCGTATCTCGTGAGGGAAAAAAATAATAATGATGGATCGGTAATTAATCGGTGGATAGGTGGAAATAGAACCAAATGTGAGAACGAATCGTTGGTGGAAGGGGGAAAAGTTGGGCTTGTTATAATTTGCCTTTTCTTTTTTTTTAAAAGAGATTGAATTACCTTATAGGAAAGTCTTTTGTGAAAGTCTTTGATCGTTAAGCCCTTTATGTGGTTTAGTTTGAAAAGATTTGATCAAAAACCTTGTTTTTATAGATACTATTTATATTACAAGAAGATGTATTCACAGTGATTATTCTTAGTGGAGTACACAGGTGGAGGGAGGGGGGATGGTTTACATTCTAAAAAACAAAAGTAGTTATTATAATGAATGATTTAATAATTTTTTTAAATCTAGCTTAACTTGAAATTCCTCGTGATTTTGCTATAAAAAATTACTAAAAATAATTCACTATGCTAAACTTACGATGGTCACGTGTTAAATATAATCACGTGTTCTCCATTGAACTCGAAACTGATATTACGCTGGTACTTTTTGTTCCAATTGTAAAATTTAGATTAAATTTCACATTTGATAGCTGGGCAAAGCTGTTCAAATATTAAGATTCATCAAAAAGATTTCAGTGTTAAAAAAAATTGTAATACGTGTGTACTTTTAAATCGAGTGCATTTTGTTTACCTGTGGGCATTATTATTGTCAAATTTGTATTTTTAAAAGAAAATTTGTGTACAAAACAAAAGTTGGCAACAGCGAATCGCATGTTCTGATTGGCTGGAGACACGTGATTGATTTATCACGTGTATGTGACGTCACATGAATTTATGAACTGATTGGTTGTAAACACTGATTGTAGTTATATGACTATGACGTCACTGGAATATAGCCCATTGTTTTTAATAATATTATGACTAATTACTATTTTTTTCTGTTACCTTTGATGAATAGCTGACTAATGTTAGAAGGAACGTTAACGTAACGTTTCAATTATACCGAAATATAAAAATGATTCTGTATAGTTGGGTAAAATCTAAGCCTTTTTCAATCAGCTGAAATTTTTTATTGAATTTCCAAACGAAATTAACGGATAATAAAAGAGGAAATAAAATCTTTAATTGTTTTTAAAATCCGCTTCATCTCACGTTTAAACTGAGAACGTGAAAAATACATTTTAATCTATAGTCTCGGAAAATTTCCTTTTAAGGTAACAATCATTGACAACCAAGAACATAAAAAGTACGCTACTAGCATGCCATTTCGAACACTTTCTATAAAACAGAAGGATAGAAAGGAAAGAAAAATAACAAAATAAAGAATCATTCCCATTTTTTTTTCTAAATACACATAGAACATTCGGTTTGTAGACTTTCCATCATGCTTGCAAACAGCTGAGTCAATATTTGATTTCAAATCTTCTCGCAACTTATGGCTATAGGTTGTGAAGAAAATTGGAAAGCGGGCAGCTGCATGGGAAAAGAAAAGGTAACGTGTTGGTTATTCTTCCTTGTTTTAGAAATGAAATCGAAAAGATAGACAATTTCTCTCTCTCTCTCTCCTTCCGCTTTCGAAATTTGCAGGGAAGTTGCTAACGTTGACACGAATTTCTGCTTTTCCTTTCCCATCTGAGTTCGATTCAAAATTTATTATGAAGTGAATGCTTTTCAGAATGCTTCCATTTTTCCCCCAAAGGGGGCGTCTTGAAACTGCGAAACATATATTGATTTTGGAAACAAAAAGTTTTGAGCAAAAGAGGACTGCATGATATATCATATCGTTCTGAGATCAATACGTTTGTATATCATAAGGGTTTGTACATTAAATCGTTTGTCAGAGTTTGGTTCTTAAATTACTACAGTAGGAACTGGAAGTTCTTAAATTTTTGAAAATAAAGCCGAATTTATATGATTTTTATTAGCATATTTTTCTTTATTTCCCTAATCAATCAACTTGACAACCTAATGTGTTTAGTGTTTTAGGTTCGTAATCATCGATATTCAAATCGAGTCGCGAATTTCAACCTTGATTCTCCCAAAGATCTGGCCGCGGTAGCCGAGTGGTATAGGTATCGGATCGTGGCTTGTTTTGTCACGAGTTCGAGCCCAGTACCACTAAAGACCCGCCATGTAGGGCAGCGATGCACGCTAAATCTGTCGAGAGCTGAAACGTCCTCCCGTTGGTGTGGTAGTTAAGAGAGGGGGTGCCAGCTCAGGTGTCGTCCACGTCACTTGACCGTGGTTCAAAATTACGTGGTCCGTCGCCAAAAGCCCTCGAGTAGCTGAACAGTGCGACGTTAAATTCAATCGATCAATCAATCTCCCAAAGATCTGTCGGGTCAAGTAATGGTAGCTATTTCATGGTTAAAGTTCTTGCGGATCAGCTGGAGAAGGCACTCTTTTGTCCTTTCACGTTATATCACATCAATCAACTCCCAAATTAGTTTTGCCGTAATGTTCTTCTAACTGGCCTATTGTCTTATATTAAAACTAAGGTCATAATGATGGGGACACCTGCTCATACATCACAGCGCCCAATGGTCACGTATACTGGGATGGGCACAGTAGGCCCTGGCCTTCATGAGCTGTTGCGCCACTGAGTTTGAGTTTATAGCTAAAGAAATTCGATGTTAATTTGCACGTAAGACAAACTTAATATTAAAGCATACGATAAGGTAAGGTCACTCAAATAGAAGTACACGAAAATGAAAAATTCGCGTTTCGTAGAATTTAAATGTAGACACATTCAAAGTCACTTGGGACTGAGGCAGCATGTTCTTCACCTCTGAAATCCCTCATATAACAATTTTTCTTTTAAAGTCTGGTAAAAAAACGATGAAACCCAGAATACATTTTAGAAGTCAAACTGTCTCAATATTAATATAAAATAGTGCCAGTTTTTAAAATTTTACATTTCTTTTTATCACAGTGGGACCTCCAAATAATTAAACAAACAATTAAATCTTTTTAACAACTGGGTTTTATATTACATAACATTTATGGAAAATTTTAAAGTAAATAAATGCCATTCTAACAACCGAAATCAAACTTTAGAGGAAACTAGGGAATGGTTCAACTGATAGGAACTCTAGCTGAATCTCTTTACTAATATCGTGTTCGTAAATTGTAAAATATTTGATTAATAATATATTTTCTCTCTTATACGAAAAATAGAATGTTTAGCATACTCTTGTAGGAAATAAAATACAGAATTATACACTAAATAAAAATGAATAAATTTAAATGAAAGTGAAGTAGTGTAAAAATATCTTATTTTCTCTGTGATAGTAAAATCAAAACTTGACATTAAATTTTGAGTATTTTTGTACATCAATATTGTATCCTGTTCTTAACTTTCAGGATCTTAATAGAACAAATTCATGTACAAATAGAAAGTAACTTTTATGAATTATAAAATGATAAGAAGAAAAACATTAAACCGAAAAATTTTAAAACCTGCCAGAAATTTTCATGCAGTAATTCGTATTCATAATACTTTTAGAATAATGGCATTTAAAAAAGTAGAGGATTTCATTCGGTCTATTAGTATTCATATTATTAATCAAGCCTTCAACATTTTGTTGAAAGTTTTTACTTATGCTTCAATTCTTTTCAGAATTCTTTTAAAATCTTATATCGTGAGCAGTGATATTTTTAAAAGAAAAACCTACAATGAAGTGTCTAAAGTATCACAAATTGTTCCCAAAACTTTTAACCGGCAGAAAAAATTAATCATTGTTCAATTTTTGATGTATTAGGCACCTTTTATGCAAAGAAAATCATATTGTGCCGTAAATTATTACCTCACAATTTTTTTATTCATACTAATTTTTTTCCAGATGTCGCGTTAGCGTGTCAGATGAAAGTTTTACTCTATATTACTACTAAAGAACCGATAGCGTGTCAGATAGATATTGTATATATCATAAGAACACGCAGATGGAAAAAGCAGAAATTATTATGTATAGCGTTTTCAAAGAGAGAACTTCTGAGTCGTTATTGCTTGAAAAACAACAGCTTCACATGTTGTTGATGTAAGACGCTCACGACATTGATGTCTCTTCTATAACTTCGCTTAATTCTGGCTATTACTCTTACATTTCTTAATATTATGACATTCTTAAAATTTATGAGGCATGTTCACGATTCCACACAGAATCAAATGAAAGTGAATTCTTATTGTGATAGAGCAATAGGGGGTCTTTCAACTTGCAATAAAAAATTACTTTCTAGAATGATGGTCTTTGAACTTTGTTTCTTTAATAGTTAAATCGAAAAAAGATAAGTATATTTTTGTTATAGTTTTTCAATTCTTACTATTAGCTCATACTCTCTATTTATTTATTTGTTTTCGTGTAATTTTCAATCGTTAATAAAATACATTTTAAAGCGCTCAATTGAGCTGAAATCTTATATACATGATTATTTTGGATGACAATACAGTATAATTTAATTATAATTAATAAAAATTAATTGATTAAAACTAATTATTCTAAGAATTACAAATACAGCCACGTTGGCATATTTTTGGCGACTAGCGACCATTTTGGCGACTTGTGTCAAAACATGAAAAAGTTTTTTTCTCACGTTTTAAAGCGCTCGTTTGAGCTGCAGTTTTCTATACACTATTGCTTTTAGGTAAAAATACGATAATTTAATTATAATTAATTAAAATTAATTGACTAAAACTAATTATTTAAAGAATTACCGATACAGCCACGTTGGTTTCATTTTTCAGTGACTTGGGTCAAAACTTTAAAAGATTATTTTTCTCACGTTTTAAAGCATTCAGTTGAACTGAACTTTTATATACACGATTGTTTTGGATGGCAATACGACACTTTAATGATAATTAATAAAAATGAATTACCACTTAATGTTGCGATTCTGTCCTATATATATACATATTTATATTAATTGTAACTATTAAATAAAAAGTAGCTAAAATAAAAATTTTCTTTGTTGATCTAAGTAGAAATTGACTTAATTTTTTCTTTTATATTACTTGTTTTAGTATAAGGACAAAATAAATGTTATAAAATTTATAATGGGCTCGCGAGAATTTATCCTTTTTGTAAAAAAAGCTAGTTTTTTTGGTTTTTTTTTCAGAAAAATTCAATACTTCTTAGTAAGAACGATAAATTGTGAATTGAGCCGATCTTGTAGAGCTAAAAATTCGAACAAAAAGAAGAATAAATTTTATTATTACAAAGCTTTATTATATTTACCTTTACTTATTATATTGCTATGATATTCTACATGCCATATGAAAACTCTGACAATGTAATAATTAAGTATAAATAAAAATTTATAATGTCTATGAGGAATATTTTTGTATTAATGTAGATTCCAAATTTATTTTTTAGCTTACAATAAATTTCAGTTGTAAATGTATAAAAATATTACAATTTTTCCCTTACTACAATAAATGATAACAATGATAAGTACCGAAACAGAAAAAGTTGTTTTTTATATTTCTATACCAGTTATTTTCAACCCTTTTTTTTATTGTGGTACACTTTTAATAATTTCAAAATTTGGCGGCACATTAACAATAAAACAAGTTAAAAATTTTTTTGCCTATACGTAATACACTTCTTTCTATCCTAGAAAGAATAAGTTTATTATACCACGGATACTCTTAGTTTATTTATATAAAATGACCGAATGATTCAGTTCTGGATTTTATTTTTTACACAGAATATAATTAATAATTTTTTTAAAAAATTGGAGGCACATAAAAGTGCAGCGGTACAGTGGTTGAGAATCACTGATCTATAATGATAAGCGTCGAAAATTGTTATTTCATATTAACTTTAAAAACGGAAATAAATATATGTAATACATATGTGCGAGATTGCTATACATCTAAAGATTATATATACATTTGAGAGAGAATAGATTGTTCTTTAATTTTTTTACAGAATACAACACAACTCAACTAATGTTTTGGAAATTTAATTAATCAATAGATATTTGGTATTTCTAATGCACCCCCATTTCAGATCCTTCCCAGTACCGTCTGAAACCAAAACAAACACTAGTACGATAGAGGAAAACGTCAAGACATTAGAAACCTTGAAGACAGGTACTCGGATTAAAGCCAGGTTTCGAGGTCACCATTCTTCTTTGGAAAAGAAGTTATCGTTTTCCTTTCTGTTCTGGCCATTTTTCTCCTTTTTTCCCTGGCAAAAGGAGGAATAACATACCATTTGGGAAACACTAGTGTCTCGGGAACTAGATTAAAACCACAAACAACTTCTCTCTATTTTTTGCCACTCCGGGGTATCACGTAAACGGAATAGATTGACCCCTCTGCGTCCGCTGGCTAATGCACTTAGCCGCCTCTTGTCAATACCGAAAGCGCTAATCACTCGGGATATTAGCCAAAAGTTATCTATCTTCTCACCACTCGCTCCAACTTGCTTATGAGAGTTCCAGTGGAGTGAACAAGATAAAAAGAGGAAGGATGGAAGATGATAAAGTATGAAAAAAGTAAGTAGAGATGGGTGGCTATGACCAGGGGTTGGTTTCTTAAATTATATGAACAGGAATATTTCGTTGCAAAGCTATTTATAATTATACTAGCCGTATTTTGCTGGGTATTTCATGATGTTGCATAATATATATTTTTATTACATCTATATTTATAAATGGATGTTTGTATGTATGACCTCGCTTCACTCCATCACTGTTCAACCGATCACTATGAAAATTGGATGTATATGTATTTTTTGTGGAAAAGATTTTTGTACTATTCTCTATTCTTTATGTTGAAGCTCCCCACCAGGTGGTTCCACAGCATATAAACTTCTGCACGTTCAACAATCACCAAGTTGCCAACATAGTCCCCAAAAATGATGCCAACTTGGCTCTATCACCAACATTTCGCTATGTTTCCATTGAATCGCCATTATAATGTAAGGAACGGCGTTGCTAGCAAATCTTACAATTTTAAAATAAAATATAAAACAGAAAGTAATATTAACGTATTACATATCCAGATATGTCATGTGCTAAACTAAAAAACTGAGGTGCTACTTGGATAACTTTTGTAACTAAACGAATTTGCATTTTGATAATATTTTTTTGTAATAATACTCTTAAAACAGTTTTATAAGCCTATTCTAATACAAGTGACGCTAAATATCTATATAAAAAAAATATATCTAGGCACTTTTTTTAAATTGAGGTTCCGAACTTAGTCATCTTACATATCAGTAACATTAAAACAGATTGATAATCAATATCTCCAAGAGAGAGAGAAACTGTGTGTAGAATTTTAAAATAATAAATTTTATTCATACTAAATTTTGATTGCTTGAGTTCTGTAAACAATTAATAATGCACAAAATTGCGTTTTAGATTATTTTGATTAAATATATTGATACTCTAATTCAGGGCTGTCCAACCCCCAAATGACCTTGCGGGACACTTCGGAAAAACATTATAATCTCGCGGGCCGCATATAAAATATATGAACCTTTATATCAGATTTGGAAACAAAAAAAACATTTATTGGAGTGAAAATTGAAAACAGAATTAATTATTATTATTATTTTCATTATTTTTCATGTATACAGACCTAGATAATATAATAATGTTTATATGATATAATAATGCATTATCAAATAATATTTAAAATATTACAGTTGCCATTTTCTTGAAAATTACGGTGTGTTCCTATTGAATTGATCTTTCGTTACTTATTGTTGGAATTAGATAGTGCTGTCATTCGCAAGCTGATTAGTATACATTGTCCTTTATCTTTAACGTCTTGAATATATAATATTTTTAACTTTAAAAAACATCTCTGACTGCCTCTTGCTTTTTGGGCACTCCAAACAGAATAGGAGGAGGAGAAGCGAAAGTCACACACACAGAGAATCATGTACCATCCATAGTAAAGGATATGCATAATGCAATTCGAAATTGATTAAAAAGTAATTTACTATAGTAAAATCAAATGTAACTGTTTGATAAAATATAAATCTATTTTAATCTAAAGGACATTTCTATTCTCAAAAAGGATTTATTTTAAAACAAGAACAGTAACAGGCAAATACATTGTAGATATATATATAAATTTCCCCTCAAATAAATTTCAAAATGAAAAAACTTTAAAAATATGATATTTAAAATTTTTAAAAAGAATCGGCGGGCCGCAACTTACGTACTGGCGGGCCGCGTGTTGGACACCCCTGCTCTAATTAAATAAATGTATTAATTATATACGTATGTTATTAAATGTATTATCAATATAATCCAAAAAATGAAGCTAAACCTATTATATAACATCAAATGCTCGATCCTATTCAAAAATAAAAATGAATCTATCCTAAAAAAATAAACTCAAATAACTGCGATTTTAAGAATGCATTTTTGTTTGTACTTTTTTTTTATCGATACAATTATAATTTGTCGGCGATTTTCTCTTTCCATAGGTAATCACGATATATCATTTTGTTTTTACAAGCTTATTATGTTACACTTATTTATATTTACGAACCTCCAAGAATAAGCGTGAACATTTTTATAGCATATTTCGTACAAAATTTTTGACGTAGTTTGCGAGACGTTCATAAAAATTTACCGTTATATAGTTCAATTTTCATAAAAAATAAAACAGTTGCTACTTTTATTGAAAGAAGTATTGCTTGACGTAACGAGTGATTTTTTTTCCTTATGTTTGTGGTTATGTTTTGAAACGTAATTTCAATCCTAAATATATATAAAGAAAACTTTTTCTATTTCATTGAACAGAGCTTATCTTGACGTAATTTTCGCGAATTGAATGATTTTTTTCATGTGTAGCATCCTTTTATGGAATGTTATTACAAACAGAAATACAAAATATTTTGTTTTGCTGAATTGAAGACGTCTTGACGTAATATTAGTGACATGAATGGTTTTTCTCACGTGTGTAGGTCTTATATGCAACGTTATTACAAACGGAAATACTAAATATTTTCTTTTATTGTGTGGCATCTCTCTTGACGTAATGTTAGTGCTATGAATGATTTTTTTCGCAAGCGTAGCTCTTTTGTTGAAAATGTTATCACAAACAGAAATATAAAATATTTTCGTTTAGTGAGTAGAATGCTTTTTGACTTAATATAATTGATATGAATGCTTCTTTTCACATGCGTAGCTCTTATGGGGAATGTTATTACAAATAGAAATACAAAATATTTTCTTTTACTGTGTGGAATATTCCTAGACGTAATGTTAGAGATGTGAATGGGTTTTTTTTTTCTTTCTTTTCACATTTGCAGGTCCAATAACAAAAATATAAATATGTTTTCCCATTAAGTATTATATCTTTTCTTGAAATACTCTATAAAAAAATGAGGGATTTCTTCAAAGGTTGTCTTCGCTAAATGACAAAGAACCTAAACTAAAGTCTGAATACATTTTTAAGCACAAAAATCTCAATTTTCATACAAAAAGGGGGACATAGAAACTCATACATTTCTTTATAACAGAGTGTTTTTTTAGATTTGGGAACATTCTATAAACATTGCTCTTCTTAACAAGTAAAATGAAAGAAAAAGATCCTTTTTTGCATTGCCGTATAGCCACGAAAAATGTAACAAAGTTTTAACTTAAAAAACTGATTACCTCAGACAATGGCGCACAGAGGAATTTTTTTAAGGGGGGAGGGGGTCCAGGGTCGAAAGTCCACCATTCTAGTATCATGCTCCAAAACGCGGCCCAACATATTCTTTTGACTTTTTTCGATTTTCGGCAACAAAAAACAGTAAAAAATTAATTATTGAATAAATGATTAGCATTAATTAATAAAATTAATTATTAATAACAAATGCTTAATTAAGTCTTACGTACTATATACATAAGATTATAATCAATCG
>BMAV01004527.1:147004-187789 GCA_019973955.1 Trichonephila inaurata madagascariensis | reverse complement strand
TTGTGTGTCACTGATCTCAGACAGAAGCGAGTTTCACAACAAAATACGCTGTTCTAAGGTAAGAGAATCGAGAAATGCAACTCTTAAAGCATTTTCTTTTCTCTACAGAAGTTTCTTGACTTAGGGGGTCTAACCTTTTAACATTACGCGAAGTCAGTTTTAAATATAATTTCCCATGTACCGTAATTAAAAACATAAATGAGAAATAACTTTTACTTATAACAGAGCGAAGTATGAGTTTTATTATATAAGTAAAAAACTTCTTGATATAAACAGCACTTCTAAAATAGCAATTCGAAAAATCAAGAATGAATTTAGACTATCTAAACTGTGACTAATCAAATAGTTTAAAAATTGAAAAATACGAGTACTTGAAAATATTTGTTTTGTAAATCGTTATATATTTACTGTAATAACCAGATGTTAATAAAATGGCATGAAATTTTTCAGAGATGAAGAGCGAATTAAAAAAAATCTTTACTGCAATTTTATCTATTAACTTGCATACATTCTTGAAGGGTTGTTGCATCTTTTGATAATAACTGAGACCTTTTCAAAAGTGAAATGCGAGTATTTTTATTATTACTTATACATGTATCCAGTTTATTATCGACTTAAAATAATTTCTTTTTGCAATTATTTACCGATCTAGCCTTTTAAAGTTACTTCAGAAATATGACATAATATTAAAGGGGAAAAAATGATGACAAATCGATTGTTTCAAAAATAAATTTTTTTAATAAAAAAAAATTTAACATATCCCTAGTTTTTTTTTCATTTATTTATTTAATATTTAAAAAATGAATATATCATTAAATGAACATTTTACCTTGCATCCAATTTTTCAATAACTAATTTCTTTAAAAAAAATCCTGAATCTTTTTTATATTTGTCTTTTGAAACATACTACAAAATATTCAAATCTCATTAATTTTTTACCTTGGAAATCATAATACATTTCTTTGTAGTCATGTTAAAAATAGGATTAACTATAAGAGTATGAACTTATGACATCCTGTTAGTAAATTTTAATTCTAGTCACGCTATACAAACAAAACTAAATTTGAAAAGCAAGAAACTTTCAAAAGAGCAATTTAAAACATACACACAGAATATAACCTTACAACATTTTCCATCTCGAATCTTAAAATGGTAAAATCTATCAACCAAACAAATAATGACCTTCAATTTTATCCACATTTGCCACGCATTTTAGTATAGACTTTCTTCGAGCCTAAGGGAGAAGACCGTTGCTAATGGCAACAATGTTCAATTTACAACTTTTAGATGCCAACACCCAAATAGAAAATGGAGTTGAAATCGGCTAATAAACCTCCAAGGAGATATTCTCTGTGGGTGGCTTAGAACCTCTTGAAAGATCGACTCTATTATAGAACCCAAGTTTTTGTTCGAAAACTGGTAGCTGATTCTCTATTAGCATATAAATAAGAATTGCTGTCCCACCCAGAATTTTCTTTATACTTTTAATCTTTTTTTTTTTAAGAAGTAGCTTCTATTTTTTAATATACTCGTATTAAGGCTGAAATTTGATCGCTGCTGATGAAAAATCTTTAATAAAAAAAAGCTACTAGTTTCACACTTTGGGAAGTTAAGAGCTATTCATTAACCTTCGAGGGATCGGGGCATTAATGACCCTTGTATACAAATAGGTCATTATTGAAAAGAATTGATATTTAAAATGAAATTGTCTGTCTTTAAGAAATAATTTTTTTCTAATCGCTAAGCTTATAAGTGTCTATTTTTTTTCCTTCTAATTTATTTTTAAATAAATTATAAAACGTATTTTTAAAGATAAACATTTATTTAAAATTTATTGCACAATAATTTTAGAGATTATTTTGATTTTTTTCTTAAAAAAAGTTGTTTTTTTTTAGCAAGAGATATTTCATCAATTTAATCATTTGAATTATTCAACAAATTTATTTACTTAAAATTTTTAACGACAAAATCTGAAGGTACTACTACTGTATAATAATCATCACCTATACGAAAAAAAACATTTTTTAATTCTTTTATTTAATGGAGGCACGTTTTAATATGACTGTGTGTGTGGAAAGACTTTTTTGATAAATAATTTAGTTATCAACAAAACTCATTAATAATTCAGAACATCTAAAACCAAAAGAGTTCATGCATTAAAATGTTCATATTTTTAAGGCGAAAAATGTCTTAGTTATGTACTAAAAAACACAAAACAGAATAAAACAGATTTGACAATTTTTATAGAACTATTAAATGATTGCTTATTTAGTTTTACATGTTAAATATAACTTCTTTTGTGAAATTGTTTTGTGTTGTCTTATTCTGTAATTATTAGAATTATATTGTGAGGAGAAGGATAATTTGGTTACATGTGTACATGGATGCATGTGCAGTATTTAATAAGCAATATAAATATACATATTCTGTCGGCCATTAAAATTGCAACACCACAGAAGAAGGGCCAATAACAAAACTTTACTTAATGTACGTACAGAGCATGGTAGGAGGAAAACATGATTAAATTTAGGAAACGTCATCTTACAACAAGATATCGCAAGTCCGCGTGTTACCATTCGTGTAATGATATACCTCGACATAGGGTGTTCGACTGTTGTCCTGAACAGCACATTCTCCGGATCTCTCGCTAATTGAAAATATCTTGTCATGGGTTGCTAAGGAACTGAACCGAAACTACTCTTCAGCCTCTGCGTTTGAAGAAGCGTGGCATAGACTTGAAACAGCATGGAAAGACTTGGCGTATGTGTCATCTAAGCGTAGTTCGATTCAATGCCTAACCAGATTGCAGCTATTTTAGCTACTAAAGGTGGCAGCTGGTATACTAATTTCGAACCCTGTATACTCCAAAACTTCCTCGAGGCCTCGAAGATAAGACCTTGGGATCAGAGAAATGAAACTTTGGCTGTTCAGATTAATAACGATGCGAGCAAGAGATGAACATCATTTGCCCAATGGCTACCCATGCTACCTTCCCAGATGCAGGGCCCGTACGACGATATCGAAGGCGAGCAGATCACGTGCGTCCTCTCGGTGCCTTTAGACACGGGTACGTCAATGATGCTGCACTCGTCTCAAAAGTCGACGTGGTGCCATTCTTGTATCCAGTTTTGTTGTTGGACGCACCACTGTTGTCACGGGTCTCTATGATGCAATGCGAAGGAAAGCTGCAATAATGGACATCGTGCAGATAGTCCATGTTGCTCTAGACGTGTTGCGCTGTCCATGCGGATGCCTGTCGAGCTGGGGACAAACCCTGACTCAAGATCCATGATGTGGATATACGATCCTACAAGGTCGATTTGACAACATGTACGAGATAGAGCATAACGTTCAGTATGACCCTTCTGAACCCATCCATTAAATTTTCGCATGGGAATCTTTGGATTCGCAATATCTCGGAACGATAAACTCCGATCCTGCCGCTATCGATTTCCGACACGTATTGGTAGACGTTTCTTCCTCGTATACGAGACATAGCATGATCTTCTCCCAAACAATCAACATTCAAATGTGATTTCCAAATGAGAAACCAGCTACGTAACAATTTTTTTATGCAAAGTCTGAGATGTATTTTCTCCCTTCTTTATTATTCGATTGCGTATGAATACTAAACATTTTCATGATCCAGCAATTTCTTCCTTTCAGGGGACTTCGAAGTTTGCATTATTCCTTTTTCATGGTGTGACAATTTTAAAGGCCAACGATGTATATATACATAGAAAGTGCAAATTTAGAAATATTTTGGTTACTTCTCAAGCAGCATTTTGCAACCATCGTCCTGGTAATGACAAAAACGTTTTAAGTAACACAGTTATCCTCTTTGAAAGTAGTATTAACCAGATGTGCCATTAGGGATTAATTCTTGCATTACTATAACAGATACTTCACCTAGGGGTATCGGTCCCGTTACAGCAGAACTCAATATGGAGAAGATCCCTGGGAGAAGTAATTTGTTCGGTGTGTCCGACGAAGTAAGCGAACAAATGTTTGGCCCAGTGTTAAGTGAACGAGACGGCTAATAGGATTACTGGGAGTGTTCGCGTCCAATCTCATCCGGAGCTCACATCAGCGACTGTTTTAGGGAAAAAATTTCCCCATTGAAAGAAACAACTTACCTTTCAGTAAATAAGACTCCCGTCCAGGTAATGAGAACACCACTGACCGATCACCAGACAGTTATTGCAATGCATGCAGCCATTGTTTTTTATCCTTTGGTTGATTCCGGGGTGCCTTATTTTCATTTCTCGTGTGTTTTTTGTGCCCTTTTCTTCTTTATAAATAATCTTGTTTATATCAGAGAAAGTACAAGTTATGTGATTTTTAAGGGTATGGGGGTTGTAGTGGTATAAGTGTTCAAATTAGTTATTATTACTAAGTATTTTAAATGATAAGGAAACATTTTTTGCCTCTTAATATTGTGATTCTGTCATATCAGTAGCGCACACAGGAATTTTTCAAGGGGGGGGGGGGGCCCAGGGTCTAAAGTCCACTATTCTTGTATCATGCTCCTTTTAATTTTGTCTATGTTCGGGAACAAAAAAATGATAAAAAACTAGTTATTGAATAAATAATTAGCATTAATTAGTAAAATTAATCATTAATAACAAATATTTAATTAAATTTTACAGACTATATACTTAGAATTATAATTAATTGGAAAAATATCAAGGACCTTGGGGGGAGGGGTCTGGACCCTTAGGACACCCCCGTTGTGTGCGCCACTGTGTCATGTGTATATACATATTTATAATAATTGCAATTATTTAATAAAAAATAACTAAAATAAAAGTTTTCTTTGTTGACATAAGTAGAAATTGACTTAATTTTTTTTTTTACACTACTTGTGTGTTTTTTTGTAAAAACTTCTGACTTTTTACCAGAAAGCTCAAATACCTATAAACTTCGTTTCTCTTGTGACAATACTTAATATAAAAATTTATTTTTATTTTATCCTTCCCTTCATCTATATACCAGAGAATATCTTTTCGCATAGGCAGGATTTGAAATTCTGAAAAAAAATTTCAATCCCGCCTCCCCTTTTGTATACTGGTAGATATTTCTTCTTTTATTTTCATGTTTTCTTTGTTATTGCCTTCCCTTTTACATAGCCTAGTTCTGTACTTCCGTCGTTTCTTCTTCTCAGTATGAATTTATATATCTACCTTATATATCTACCTTATATATCTTATATATCTACCTTAGAGAAGATAGTATTACGAGGTAAGAATTTTAACCGATCAAGAAATAAAATCCACGCGAAATAAAATTTTTACTTCATAAACCTTTTAAGACTAGCACTTCACTTTCGCTTCTAACATGGTGGATATACAAGATCCATTGTTTTTTACCAGTCTCCGTTCTTTCTCAAACCGGAATTCCAACACGCAATACGAGATATACCGAAAATTAATCACTCCCACGAAAGCAAGAGGGCGCTATTCCACCTATATTTTTTTGCGAGCACCTTCCCCCCTTTTTTTGTTCCTTTTCTTTATACCACAGACACTCTTTGCTTTTTAAGACCAGGAACGCGTGTGCAATATGCAGTCACGGAAACCTCCTGCAATGAAGAATGTGCTATTGCGTTACATCTCCGCACGTCAGGGGAACATTATCTAATTTCTGGAAGACTCACAAGTTCACTCAATACCCCTCAACTCAACTCCATCAAGAAAGGAAAATGGCGGCGGGGGGAAATGGAAGAAACCGTTAATGCAACCAGAAGAGATGTTTACTTGCGTTTCTTAATTTTTTCCCCTTCTTCGTTCGTTTTTGCACTATTAAGAAAGAGCACGCCAGTTAAATTTTTGTAATTGGACGAGTCTTTTTTCACGCTGTTTAATTAGTATTCAAATGTGTGTTTGCTGTTTTTATTCATTTCAATTCGGTTGAGAGCTTATTAGAAGTATAAATGAAAATAGAAACTCCTGTGTTGAAACGTAAGGCTCGCGAAACAATTTGTTTCCTCTTTTGCTATTCCGTTTCTTCTTTTTCTTTCCTTTTTCTTTTTTTCCTTCTCATTCACTGTTAAGGAACTTGAAGTTGAAATAAATGTTGTTATTTGTTTGTTTTTAATGGGGTTAAGAGTGGTTTACGCCTAGATTAACGCGAAACTGCAGACTTGCTTGTACTTTTAAATGGAATATGGTCAATCTGTTTTTTGGGGTTTTGTTGTTGCTTTTTTTGTTTTTAATTTTTTTTTCTACCAAGCATATTCGTATTGTGGCTGTTACAAAAATGCTCATTATAAAGGGCTGTTGCTCGGTTTTTGTGTTTTGTTTTTGTTTTGAGGGTATTAGCATTGCGAGTTGCATTAGTAGATGCTTATTTTTATAGCAGTGAAGGTTAATTTGTTGCAGAAAAACTTTTTTTTTTCCTGTTGGAGTAAAATAATTAAAAGAGTTTCTCACTGCCAAGAAAAGTACTTAGTACGTTTGTTTTCACTAATTTTTGCACAAAAGAAGTTGCTTTTCTTTTTTACTGAAAATGTAAGAATAATGTAAAATTTTTGAAAGAGGGAACTTTTGCTATATTATCATAAAAATTCTTATTTAATGTGTTTAGTTTTGATTCAATGGCTCGAAAAAAAAATAAAATAAAAAACTGTTTTTTAATTTAGATTTTCCTTTAATGTACTTTAATATCTTCTTCATTTTTTTTGTATTATAATCTTTTGAAAGCACATCCTCTTTGCTAAGATACATTTTTTTAATAAAACTTTTACAAATTCTCACGTATGGATTTTTTTCAACTCAGAAATATTTATTTTATTTTAAATATGTGCTATAATAAAGTTTTGTTTCTGTTTTAAAATAAAAAATAGTAAACTTCAAAAGCATATTACCTAAAAAAATTCTGGTACTTGCATATTATATATATATCGCCAATCAATTTCATCAAATCAAAAGACGTCGCCAAATACCACGGTATACAGCCAACGATAGAAATCCATTTTCTCGCATGCTTAAATATGATAACAATAGAAGCATTTGGCGACATTTTTTTTTAATTTGTGGCGTTCTTTAATTCTGCCGAATTGGTTGACGATATAATTCGCAAATACTAAAGTTTCATTAAAAAATGCGAGCATCGATAGAATGCTAGATCTTGCTAATTTAACAGAAAATAGAGAGGCTATATCATTACACAAAAGCTCGAAAAATTATGAAATTTAAAAAAATAAATCGATTAAACTATAAAATAATAGAAAAGAAAATCCTTTGCAGAGTCGATGTAACTGATATGTTCCCTAAGTTTAAAATTACTTTTGCTTTAGAAAATTAAGTAAGTAGAATTTATTGAATGATTAATAATGTATGTGTTGAAAGAGCAGAGCTTTTTAGAGACAAGAAAAATTTTGAAAAATATTTAAAATTCTTGCGATAAAAGGAAGTTTACAGTTAAGTCAATTTTCAGATTACTATTTAAAAAGACAAATCACCATTACCAATGCGAGTAGTACAACTCATTCGATAGTGGATAGCTTATAATCGAAGTACTTTGTTGTTTAATTTAAACAAATAAGGTTTGCTTTCCTGCTACATTGAAATGTCTCACACATAATCTATCTCTTGATATAATGTTAGCATTCATCACTGAACAAATATTATTTTATCGAACAGTGCTTGATGTTTCACATTTACGAAAAGGTAGGGTGCAGTAGTGCACGCAGAACTCCCTTATAGGGGGGGGGGTTATATTCTAAGAAACGCGTAGACGAGAGAAAGCGCCTAAGGCCTATCTCTAAGATAAAAATTAAAAATCTGTTGGGTTATGGTGTGAGGTTTGAACCCCCAGACCCCATCTAGCGTACGCTACTGGCAGGGGCATCTTAAGGCATAGGCCAACTGGGCCCAGGTATTCGGCCACAGTGGGGGCCTCGTCTCGTTCTCGGCTCAGCCTTGATAAGATCATGATTCCAATAATTTCAGTGGTCAAATGTTATTTTCGATTGTTTTCTCCTAAAAACTAGGAATTTTGGAAAAGATATGTCAACTGGCTACATGAGATGACCGTCGTCCATGTATAGGCCTAGGCCTACCCCCCATACACCATCATTACTCATTTAATCATAAGGCGGCAGGGCGGCTCTAGGGCCTGACAAACCGGACCCGTGCCCAGGGCGGCAAATTTTAAGGGTGGCATTTGGATCAAATTTGAAAAATATATTTTTTTTTTTGTTACAAAAAATTCGATATATTTTCTGAAATATTTTTGGGTGTGAATTTGGTATTTCCTTTAACGTATCTTATTTTTTTTTTAAATTTTATTTTATACTCTGTATATTTAATGACAGTTTCTTTTTACGTTGAAACTTGAAGTGCGCGAGGCAGGAGTATATGTTAAAGCATGAAATTTAATATGTTTACACATCTTTCACTAGTAACTTTCCACCCATCCCGGAGTGAGGTCACAACGGACATTCCTTTCACCTTTACGATGTCCCGTTTCAGCTATCTAAAAGGGGACAAGGTTAATAAGAGGTTTTGGTAGATTGAGGGCCACAGGAGATGTTTTATTTTAATCTTGAGTGAGGTTAGGTTACAATAAGTTAAAACAAACTCTTGTGATCCCCACCAATAGAAGACTATGTTTCGAAGAAATTGGCATGCTTAAATGGACGAATCCTTTTCTCTTACATTTTATTCGTTTGAAATAATAACAAGTAATTTTTGTCCTTAATTTCGAACTATTTTGAATTTTTTAAAATAATATATATATATATATATATATAGAAACAGAGGGGCGGCATTTTCCATTTTTGTCCGGGGTGGCAAAACTGCTAGAGCCGGTCGAGATGGTTAGGGAGATTGTAAGTCATATACATTTATTTGTTTCTGGTTATTGTTTGTACGAGTATTTGACAAGGTATGCTATGTACTGTCTACTTTAATGCGCCATAGTTGGGCCTACATTTTTGTAGTGGCCCAGAGCCTCAAGAAGTCTTAAGACGTCCCTGGCTACTGGTGGGATGGAGGCAATGGCGTAACGTACACTCCCGCACCGCGAAGGGGGCCTAGGTTTCTATGGGACCCAAAGCCTATGCTATGTTATAGTTTTATTCTCCTTTGTAAGATCCGGCACGAAGCCCAAGAAGGGTGGGGTGGGGTGGAACCTAATATTCTCCGTTACGCCACAGAATAAAGAAGAATATAAGCAAAGCAATCCAATCTTAAAGCTCCCTTGACTGTAAAGAATCATAATATAAAGTAAATTATGTAAACTTTCATATTTATGTTTTAAGAACTATATAACTAAACCAATATCGATTCTCCCATCAAAACGACAGCAAGTTTTTACAATCCTGCATTGCAGATTCCATCTGCACAGTCAAAAATAAGATGAATACCAATAACGTTCATTAAATATTAACAGACCCGACATCAATCCGTCAAGGCGTCGCAGAACAACAACACTTCCGATAATTGACCGTAAAACATCCCCGATTTTCTCTCCACCCTTCCACCGGATAAAACACAACTTTCCTCTTGCTTATAACATTTTGTCACCGGCACTCATTTAACTCGATTATGCCACCGCAAACCATTACTGGCGTTGACACGCGCTTTTCGCAAGTTTTAAAAAGGAGAAAGCAGGGTGTGAAGCTCCTTTGGGATGTACCAAAGTGACGGATCCTACAGGACCCCAAACGATTTTAAGCCGATATCACACCGTCAAAAAGCATGGCTCGATCAGATTAGAGACAAGAAGGAACAAACCTCCCCCCCTAGTACGGTGCACAAATGAAATTAAATAGTCACTTATCATGGCGTATTGAAGTTTTAGTACGGGGAGCAGGGTGTAAGATAATGGCTTCTATTGTTGGTTTATTAGACAGATCATCGACGAAAGTGGTTCAGAACCGGGGGATGGGGAATTCCCTGGTGGGACAGTCGGTGTGGGTTCTTTTATCCAGGAAAGTGGTTACCTTTTCCGATCATTAATGTGATATTTTGTCTTTCATCGAAATCTACGTTGTTTTCGAGGTGCTAAGAGAAATATATAATGGTGTTCTCTTAAAGAAGATGAAGGATGCATGATTATGCTCGACACTTTTATCTAAAATAAATATAATAATAAGCAGATTTTTACGTGTAGGAGATTTTATTCAACTTGTTTCTGATTATAATATTGTCAGTTTTATGTTTACAACTTCCGTCGGCTTAGTGGTAGCGTGCCCGCCTCGTTATCCTACGATTGAGGGTTCGATCCTCGTTGTAGTCGATGGATTTTCTGGATGCGAAAATCGTAGGAAAGCATGTCATATGATTATGTGGCACGTAAAAGATCCATTGAGTATCAATTTGGCTTCGGTACTCTCGGCAGAACTAAACCAAGGCAATGTTTAGCATCTGACGAGAGTTTGAATTGAATAAATAAAAATGTCAAAATCTGGTAGCGGGAGCCGCCACTAGATGGTGCCTAAGATAAAATGGTTCCTGCTCTTAGAGATTTGTCTTGTCTGCAAAAGATCACCTGCAAAAATGCAGGCCATTAATTTTTTTTTTTTTTTTTGCAATTTCTGCGAATAAAAATATTTATATGTGTGTGTTTTTTACTATTATTTTAAAAACATAAATGTTTTCAACTTTAAAAATCGTATGAGATATGCAACAATCTATTACTAGATGGGCTTATCGGGAGAATATTGATCTTATAATAATAATAAACAGGAAAAAATTCATTTCAGAGATTTTTTTTTTTAACTCCGGTTTTTGAGAAAATAAGTTTGAAGGCTTTTTTTCACAAAGGGGAACAAGAGAACGAATTACTTATGCATATGAAATGTTTAAATATAATTCTTTGACACTATTTTCAAAAACCTAATAATAAATAACGCCGCTAAGGTTTTGTAAGGCAAATTTAACAATAAATAAATGAATAAATCATCGTTGTTTCTGTCAGAGGCATACATAGACCTCGTACTTTCATGGGAGGGGTTACAATTTAAAAAAAAAACGTAGACCAAAGCATCGAGACGTAACCTTTATGATAAAAAAAATTAAAAATTTACTGGTCAATGGGTGGGATCGGAACTCCGAAACCTCATCCTTGTGTACGCCCCTGGTTCCTGTCAAGATGTGAGTTCGAGTTCTGGTGCCACAGAAGACTGGCTTGGTGGGTAAATGCACCTTAAATCTGTCGAGGCTCGAAGTCCTCATGTTGGCATGGTTTGGAAGATTAGAGATTTGGTTGTCAGCTCAAGATGTCCACTTCGCAACTTGACAGAGTGTCAAAGTTTTGAGGTCTGTCACAAATACCATTAGCATTGTTTCGAAATGCAGCGTTAATAAAAAATCAATTCATTAAAACAAATATTTTTCCTTGTGAGAGAGAGAGTTGAATTTAATATTTACTTTCTCATTCCCTTAAGTTTTTTCATCTGGAGTTTTGAACCAACAGAAGAAATAATCTTTTTTTTTATTGTACTTTTTATTATGGAAAATGTATAACTCTATTTTTGCTACTTTTATTTAACAATTTTAACATTTCTTTTTAAGACTATTATAAATTATGTAACTATTATTAATACTTGCTACTATTATTAGTACTTCTTAAATGGTTTTTTGCCTTTAATACACTCTTTATATATTTTTTAAAAAAATGCTTTGGTGATGGCACATAAGCTAGAATTTTTCTTCAAACTTTTACACAGATCTTGGTGAGAGTTTTGAAACTCGGTTAAGTTGACATTGCACCCGTTTTGTTTTTTTTTACTCGAAATCTCTATTGCATTAGAACTTGAACTTACAACACACCACAATTTTATCCAAGTTGCAGAAGAACTTTAAACTTGCAATAATTCTTACAGCAGTAGAGGTTTAGGCAAGCAATAGTATATTGTTAACACGGTGAATGATCCATGTTACAGTAGAGTTTAATGTGCAACGCTTCCTAGTTAATCTGGTGGTGATCTATAACGATTCATAACTATTCGGGTAGTAATTCATGTTACTGTAGAATAATAGTTTCTGAATGGATGAGAGAGCAACAGGCTGGAAGCTGATTGGTCTCGATCAGTGGCGCACACAAGGGGGGTGTTCTAGGGGTCCGCCCCCCTCCCCAAACCCTTGATTTTTTCCAGATTGATTATAATTTTAAGTATATAATACGTAAAAATTAATTAAATATTTGTTTTAATGATTAATTTTATTAATTAATACTAATTATTTATTCAATAATTCTTTTTTTACTGTTCTTTGTCTCCCCAAAATCGCCAAAATCAAAAGGAGCATGGTACAAGAATGGTGGACTTTCGACCCTGGACCCCCCTCTCCCTTCCCTTGGAAAAGTTCTGTGTGCGCTACTGGTCTCAATTATATGTTTAGGTCAAGAGAAAGGCTACCAAAGAAGATAAAATGAAGACAGTTGCATGTTTATTTCAATTTATTACAAAGTACTTTACCACTTTGTAGGCTTTTATTAATTAAGAAAAATCTTTAGCCACACTACGAGAGTTCATTTACTATCAATAAACTAAATTATTAGGTTGGGGCGAATGGAATGTTGGACTTTTTAAGTGAATATTTAAAACTGAAAATCTTTTTTTTTTTTAAAGTACTTATTTAACCAAAATATGTTCCATTTGCATCAATCACCTTTCAGAACAGATTTTAACGCATAGATGCCTTCCCTTTAGAAAAGTGTTTCCCAACCTTTTTATCACCGCGGCCCGCTGAGCTAGGGAAGGGGGGCGTAAATTGTTTTGATTTAATAATTTTTAACTGTATTTAAACATGCTTTCAGAATAAAATACAATTGCACCAAAAAATGAATATGAAGCGATTTGACATGGAATATAAAGTGATTTCCATAAAAAGTCGCGCAAACGCGAGGGAAATACATCATAGTAAATAAAATGGAAATAGTTTAATGTTCCTTTTATGACCCGATACTATTTGATCCACGGACTGGCATCAGTCCACGGCGCCGGGGTTGGGGGCCACTACTTAAGAAGTTCTGATCTTTAGAATCAGTAAACTCTTATGTGGAATTTTTCACACTGTCTTGATTTTCACATACTGTTTATCCCGTAAAATCTGTTCTAAATATTTAAAATAATTAAAGTAAGTTGGCGAAAAATCCGGTAAATAAGCTGTTTGCTGCAAAATTTCATATTTTAGTTAAATCTTGCAATTGTTTTGTGTGACATATTTGGCCGAGTGTTGTTATGGTGACTATTATGCCATGCTGACTCACAAATGATGGGAGTATAATTTTCAATTTTTCACGCATTTCATCAATGAACTGGCAGCATAATAGATACAGTCAGATTCTTTTTCACCAATACTTTCAGAGCATTATACTTCCCAGATGTTTTGAGTCCTTCACGCGGTCCATTTTGTAGGGAAAAATAACTAGAACCGAAATTTTTCAAACCAGCGCTGCACTTTTCAATCGTTAGCAATGTTTTCTCCAAATGCCTGGAATACACACATTACGTGTAGTATTTGCAGCAATATTACCACGTTTATACTCATTGCAGTGCCGGTTTATCCATTGAGGCGGGTGCCCATGGGCCCGTTTAAGCTGGACTTAACCCATTTTCGGATATAAATTTCGATCCTCTATTGCCCAGGGGTCCTGTAGATCTTCTGCACCTAGGGCCCGAAATGAGCTTAAATCGGCACTGAAACATTGAAAAAATTACACGAAGATCAGTTGAATTCATATCCATACGAAATTCAAAACAAATAGCAAAATGGCACTTTTGAGAATATCTTTTTCGTAGAAATGGGACTATGGCAACGGAAAATATGATTGTGTTGTTGTTGTTGTTACTTATGTCATCTGATCTACAGTAACATCAGATCAAGGTCCACAAAATTTATCGCGGCTAACGGCTAGATTTTTATGCCTGTCGTTAGCCTTAGCTTTGAGCACCATGCAGGTGACAGTACGATTTTGCTCGATTCCACCCCAATTTTGAGGGAGATCACCCTGGGGGTGGTCAGGGGCCCCTCACTTCTCTACTCCTTCTACCAACCTCACGAGAGGACTTGCAGCTCGATGGCTATTTAGAGTACCCCCATGCCACGAAGGTACTATACACTTACATGATTGTAAATAGCATTGACTGTTGAAATACATTAATATGATTGTAAATGAGGTTATGCCAAAAAACAAAAGCACAACGAAAACAGGAAGACAAACGTTCACCTAAAGAAAATTCGACATTTATATGCAGTAAAAGTTCTATTAGCTCAGTATCAAATTTCTTGTTTATAAAATTGGTTCCTTGGCCACTAAACGCAATAACTACAAAAGTAAACACATCCAATGAAACTCTTCGCAAATCAAGCCTTTGATAGAGAGCAGCGTCTAAAGTGCGTTAACTGCACTAAATGTCACAGTGAGACAAAATGACTGTCTCTCAGAGCTCCCCACCCCTTGTTTTGACCCCTAATCCTCCCTTATCGGATGTGTGTGGGAAAGTCCCCCCACCTCGAGTAGGGTCAGAAATGGTCTATTTGCACAGCCACTGATTGTAATGTACTCTGCTTAATTTAACAGAAAGGGAGAACTGATGTTCCTACCACTTACCGAAGGCGGTTTCCCTGCACTTGATTTCCCCTCCCCCTGGAAAGTCGTCCGTGTGAAGGGGGTTAAGTGCTGCTGGCTTTGTGTGAAAAAGGAGAAGGGGGAATTAGCTGTTTGGGTGGTGGTGTTTTTAGCACACCGCGCGCGCGAGAACAGGGGTGGGCATCTAGGACATATCAGTCTGAAATACTTTGCCAGCTTGACAGTTTTGATTTTTTTTACTTTAGTTAGGTATTTGCAAATTTTATTAAATGACTTTTGAATTTTTTTTTTGGAAAGGAACACTTTTTTTTTCAGATTTTTTGTTTGTTTGTAAAATAACATTTGTTTAATTATTATTTCTTCAATTTACTGTTAGTTTATTATTCGTATTGATAAAAAGGGGTCGTTCAACTTTTTCAGTTGGAATAAATGTTATCTGGTTCAAAAACTGTTAAAAAGACGATTTATCTAAAAATGAGATATGTGTGCTATCTTTTATTTATTTGTATATTTACAGATAATTCAAAATTAAAATATTAAAAAAATTTTTTTTTTCTATTGATATTTCTGGCATGCGGAATTTTGAGTGATGTTGCTTATCAATTGAAACCAGGTTCAAAATTCTTCAGAAGTATAATGTGAAAATAATGTGATAGGAAACTAATGCATTCATTTATCTTATTCATTGCTCAACCATGATTCAAAAGGACAAGGAGAGTCCCTAATAAACCCTCCTGTAGTTTCTATAGCAACGACATTAATTCAAACTAACTAATCCCCATAACATTGAAGTCTCTCTCTTTTTCTTTTTTTTTTCAGCAGTGTAAATTACTCTTCGTTGTTCAACTTTCTACTTAGCACTTTGAAAACTCCAATTCTTTTATGTGAAAAATTATGAGTGAGTATTTATTAACGCCGTTCTCTAAAAGCAATGCGAGAAGGGAGGGGGGAGGTTACATTCTAAGAACACATCTGTCAAACTTGCGATCCTCGCGCCTCATGCGGACCTCAACGAGCATTTTTGCGGCCCAGTCAGTGGCGCACAATAATATATAATAATACGAGTATATCAAAATTTCTCCCGAAATAAGAAAGATAGTAGCAGAGAAGAGCTGTAAAGTGCCAGGATGTCAACATTAAATTTTTCTTGTTCTTTTATTTATGTTTATTATAATAAAGCATTATTCGAAACAAACATACGTTTCTATAAATATTGATTTTTTTTTTTGCGGCCTGTTTAAAGTTAAACCTTGTTTGTGTGACCCAAGTTAGCCATTCAGTTTGACACCCTTGACGTAGATAAAAGTACTAAGGAGTAATGTGTTCGGTAAAATTTAAAAATCTGTTGGTCTATTGGGGGGGGGAGGGGAGTGATCTCCCCCTTTGTACGCGCCTGGTTATGTGTGAATATTGATTAGAAAGAATAATACTCAAAGAATGATTATTTTAATGAAAGCATCGTTAGAAAAAATTTCAAATTATACTTTGTTAACATAAAGTCGGGGATGCTTTAAAGCAGTGTTCCGCAACCCCCGGTCCACGGACCGGTACCGGTCCGTGGATCAAATAGTGCCGGGCCACCTAAAGAACATTAAACTATTGCTATTTTATTTAAATTGGTGCATTTCTCTCGGATTTGAGAAACTTTCCACAGAAATCACTTTATATTCCACGTTAAATCACTTTTATTCATTTTTGTTGTAACTATATTTTATTCTGAAGGCATATTTAAATGTAACTATACTAAAATTGCTAAATAAAAACAATCTAAAATATAAACAATCAACGTGTCCCACCCTCAACGGGCCGCGGTAAAATTAACAAACGTTGACCGGTCCGCAGCGATAAAAAGGTTGAGGAGCACTGCTTTAAAGCATGGGCCAACTCGGTTCGGGCCTAGGGCCTCGACGCAATGGGGACTTCATCTCGTTCTTAACTCAGCCTTAATAAGATCATAATTCGAATAATTTCCACGGTCAAATGTTATTTCTGGTTGTATTCTGTGAAAAACTGGGAATCTCGCATGATATGTCAACTGGCTGTTTGTGATGACAGTCGCCCACGCACAGGCCTAGTGTTTACCCTCATACACCATCATTGCTCATTCAGTCAAAAGGCGGCAGTCGGTCGAGCCGGTTTGTGCGATTGTAAGTCATGCACATTTATTTCTTTCGGGTTATTGTTTATACGAGTATTTAACATTGTATATGCAATGTACTGTGTACTTTTAAGGGCCATAGGTGGGGCCTACATTTGTGTAGGGGTCCAGGGCCTTTAGAAATCTTAAGACGTCCCTTCACAAAGTGCATATTTGCAAATGTTGTATTACATTTTTGTTTGAAAATGTATGATAATTTTTAAGAAAACATTTCTTAGATTTGTAATTGTTTTTCCTTTTTTTTCTGTTCTATTCATACAGCTTGTGTTCAAGGCAGGTTTTGTGAAATACCTCGGAAACCTAAGTCACACTCCAATGCAACCTAAGCAAATTTCGAAAGCTGGAACCGGCAAAGAGAAAGAAAGCGCCTGCCGAGCTATCTAAATAACTTCTATCTCTCTTTCGCCAGACTTGTGACGCTACTCCGTATCGCGCCCGCTGGACGTACTGACGGGCGCCGCTCGCCGTATCGGATAAGTAGTTTCAATCGCATCTTATCGATAAGTGGATGGCGAGAAAAATACGCAACAAGTGGCGACAAAAGATGAGCCTGTCGACGACTGAAAGGAGTAGAAAAGAACTTTTCATCGACTCTATCCCTCTGGCTACTGTTCCGCTGACCTTTACTCGCGCCAGGAATTTTCCACTGCCAAAAAATACGATGTTTTGATGAGAACAAATCGCTTTTTCTTCTCATGATCATCACGGATATAAAAATATTTTTGAAAGTGATTTGTGATCAGATAATGTCCTGTGATAAAAGACAAGTATTATATGTCAAGCGTTTTCGTATTGTTAGCCCGGAATTGATGTCGATAAAGTAAACAAGTAATATATATATATATATAAAGTTAAGTCAATTCCTACTTAGATCAACAAAGAAAAATTTCATTTTAGCTACTTTTTATTAAATAGTTACAATTAATATAAATATGTATATACATAGGACAGAATCACAACATTAAGGGGTAATTCATTTTTATTAATTATCATTAAAGTATTGTATTGTCAACCAAAACAATCGTGTATATAAACTTTCAGTTCAACTGAATGTTTTAACACGTGAGAAAAAAACACTTTCAAGTTTTGACACAAGTCACCAAAAGGGTCGCTAAGTCGCCAAAAGTGCCAACGTGGCTGTGTGTATTTATAATTCTTTCAATAATTAGTTTTAATTAATTAATTTTTATTAATTATAGTTAAATTACTATATTGTCATCCAAAATAATCATCTATATAAAACTTCAGCTCAATGGAGCGCTTTAAAATGTATTTTATTAACGATTGAAAATTCCACCAAGATAAATAAATAAATATATAGAGAATGTGAGTTAATAGTAGGAATTGAAAAAAGATCCATAACTAATAATAAATCATTAATAATTAAATTATGATGTTGTAAAATCGTTTGAATAAATTAAAATTGAAATAGTCTATATGTGTGTACTATCATCGCTTGTTGTGAGAGTTATTTTGAATTTTCTGAAATAAATCACAAGGAACCGATAGATGGCGCTAGGGGACATAAAAAAAGTTTTGGTTTTGGAGAATACGGGATAGAATTTTTTTCACCTGAGGTAATAATTATGATTATTATTTTACTATAATACCAATGTACAGATAAATTAGGTGTCAATATTTCTGACGTTCAATCATTTCTTTCTTTGTGGTATGTTGTACGTGGAAAAATTATGTGCCTAAAAATATTTTCCTACTTCAGCAATTTAAAACAAAACATTTGTTTAAAAATCATATATTTTTCTTCCGTGTTTTACAATAATGATGCTTCGAAGCAATATTTTTAATTTAAGTAAAATTGAGAAGTTTATAATTATCGAATGCTTATCCCTTATACTTATTTCATTTTTTTAAATCCCTTTATAAATCAAGTTTTACAAAGAGAAAATCTATTTTAGATGGCTTACACTTATTTTCGGAAATGATATAATTTCAAATTATGTAAATAAAAGCCTCTGGATTTTAATTTATACTACTAACGCAAATGATTCAAATTTCATTTACTTGAGATATTTGATTTACAAAATAGTTCAAGTGATTCCACAAACAAATCAATGGAGTTTTTACTAAATTCCTACAAGATATGAATTAATTTTCAAAAACTTTTGATTTCGAGATCATGGATATTATTTCTTTGTGTATGAATACTATTTGTATACAACAAAAACAAAAATAAACGTTTCAATTTTCGTTTCCTTATTTTTGAGGAAAAGGGCTATAAATACTTTATGTAACCATTTGCATTAAATTTTTAAAGTAAAAAAAAAATTAAAGTTTGAAAAGTTTTAGAGCCATAATCTAAAATCTAATAATGGACTGCAAATAATATTGTATCGTGATTTTTACTTCTGTACAGTAAATTCATTTTTAGATTCCTTTATGTGACCACTTAAATTATTGTGCAGAGCTTCTAGGAATATAATAAGCAAAAAGTTCATAAAAGTTGAGAAAAAAAAAATGGAATTATAATGAAATGTACTTGATTTTTACTAATAACATTGTTCTAAGCCTTTTAAGCGGTAAATTTATTTTTTTTGCTCAAAATGTTAAAAAAAAGGGGGGGGGGATTTTTTATTGAATATAACTAAGCATAATGCTTAACACAAATTGCGAAAATGGAAGATTTTTATTTTAATTTTCAAGTTTTTACATTATTTTTTATTTTGTAATTACGGAACACAAAAAACCCTAAATGTTTGCTTTTTATAAACCCTAAATGTTTGCTTTTTTTGCTTATAAATCCTAAATGTTTGCTATGAAGAATGTTTTATATATCTTAAAAGAATTTCTCTAACTTACGAGGAAAACTTCATGTTCGGGAATCTTTTTCAAATGGTTGAGGATTTTATGTGTGTATATGCATATATATATGCACACACAATTTGAAGCATAGTGTAATGCATTACTACCTTCCAATAGGGACAGAGATAATATCGGATTTTTTAAAATTATCTTTCCATTTTCATTTCTTCTCAAGCAAAAAATTGTAAATTGCTTTGCCAATACCTGTTCTTTATCGGACAGCTTCAAGAATCTTAATTCCTGCCTTCAATGAAAAATTTTCGCCTTCACCACTAAATCTCGGGTGAGAAGCTTTTCAATACTATGGACAAACTGCATCTCTTAAAAACACTAGCACTTACAATCCCACTTTAAGAATTGAAAGTATGTGCAAATCAAAGATAGGAAGAAAAAAATATCAGTGCCCGTACACCGTACGGGCAAACCGGTTAAGGTTAGCTTTCGTTAGCCTTTACGATGTACGGGCAAACTAGTTAAAGTGTTAAGTACTAGCATATTCAAGCTTTTCATGTTATATTTGCTTATATCATTTACATCATTGATTCTCAAACTGAGGGGCGCGCCCTCCTAGGGGGCGTGATAATCCTAAGAGGGGGGCGCGAGGATATCGAAAAGACTAAAATAATTTAAAAAACTATTAATTTACTGAAAGGACGCAAATAAAATACTATTTGACATAATAAAAAAAGAAAATGAACATTTACACTGATATAATATACTTATAAATATATCAGAACTGCACAAAGTATTTGATAATTAATTTATCAATACTAAATTAAGAATAAGTTTAATAAGAACTAGAGTTAGAAATTTTAAAAGTATACGAAATACTATTGTTTTCAATACTGAACATTCTTCATTTACCCCTGCCCAAAATTCAAAGAGTAATTTATTACTAAATTGCCGTTTGATTTTGACATCTGACGTGAAATGTATAAAAATTTCTTCATCGGCAGTTGAGAGTTTTTCTGTATCAAAGTACCTATATACTTGGTAACCTTGATATCTTCTTTAATTAAAAAATATTTTGCAATCTGTTCCAATTTAAAAATTAGAAAAAGAAAGTAACATGATACTTATTGTATATTACTTAAAAAAATAACTTACTTAAAATATCTATTACTTAAAAGTAACATTTTCAAAATTTAATGTTTATCTTGATAATTTATACGATTTATAATTAAGATCGTTTTGCAGATTTAGCCTCAAAGTACACTATTATTGCATTCAATACATTGCTATTGTATAAAGGGGGAGGGGTGATGAAAATCACGATTAAAAATTGGTTTGCACATATTGAAAGTTTGAGACACTGCATATATTAAACTCTTTTGTAATTCAGCTTCCATTAAAAACACACATGATTGCTTACATTATATCTTCACCCAATTATTGACATTTATTCTTTATGTTATCAAAATAAAAAATCTAGCCTTTAAATTGCATTAAGTACTTAAGAAAACATATAAAACACACGTAAGGCTTGCTACGTATTATCTTGGAAAAAAATATTAATATTCAGCTCTCAAATTCCCGATTTTCAATCCTTCAATGGATTCTCGTCTTTACGAAAGACAGATATCATCTCACAGTCTTTGACAAGACTGGACGGTTGAGTGAACTTTTTCCAAGTCATCCTTTGGAACACTTTAAATATTGAGATACTCGAAGGCGTGTGTTGCGGTTTGATAATAAAGTGTTCTACAGTATGTGGATTCTCATAATGATGACAAGGTAAGTCAGTATGCGTTATTAGTATTGTTAGCCGGTTTGATTGATTTATACTTGATGATCCGAGTTCCCTCGTCACAAGAGTCAGTTCGATGAAGAATGCATACACAAACGTTTTAGAAGAGCAAGTGCGACGACCTCTGGTGTTGTCGGAATAAAGGAAGAGTGATTTTTCGACATTGAATAATAATACCTGGCGAAAGATGATGTGCTGAAGCACATGATGAAGTACTGCGGAGGATGAAAACCATGTAATTTTCAGTGTGACATTTTTTACAGGAAATTTTTTTCGGTGAGTTTCTAGAAACAAATCTTTCGTTTACGACATAATGGACAACAGTCAAGTGATGGTTCAGAGATTATGGATGGTGTGAGAGAATGTCTTTCACATAAGAAAATTATATATTTTAGTTTTATATTCTGATCGGAGGATGCTAAGAAAAGTTACTCTACCGTAATTATTTTGATTGAATTTAGGCATCATCTCTTTAGGGCTTAAACTAATAGAATTAGCCTATATATATATATATGCTTCTTTGTAAAATAATATTTTTTTCACTACAAGAAAAAGGAGGGGAGAAAAAAGCCACACATAATGGTAAACATATTTTATTAATACTTATTATTTTTATATTTTGAAAGAAATTACAAAAAATAAATGCATATTTTATCAATTGATACTTTTTAAAGATATTGGATCGAGAAAATTCCTTAAACAATTTCTCATATCAAAAACAATTACTTGTTGAAATAGACTTTTTTTAAATAAAGCGAACAACAGCGGCGTTCAAGGAGTTTGGGGTTCATCCCGCATAGACCAACAGATTTGTAATTTTTAGTAAAAAGGTAATAATCCGGGGGGAGGGGGAGTATAAGCAAATATATTGTTTAATGTTTTTTTTAAGTTTAATAAATAGACTAACAATAAATATTTAAAGCTTATTTTCATGTGTAAAGAATCATTTTTACTCCTTTAAGGCCTAATAAAGTAGAAAAAAATCTCCCGCTTACGCTAGAAATTACGGTAAACATTACAGGAATACAACGTTTTGGGTGTTTTTTTAATTGTGAAATATAATTTTTTTAGTTAGCAATGCTTCCCATCAGTTTAATGAGAAAATCTTCCAAATGATACAAAAAGTTCCCGCCAACTTTGTCAAAATTAATGGACTGCATTTATATAACGTCATTAATCACATGATAACTACAATCACATGTTTCCAGACTTCCAGATCATGCACTATTACCAACTTTTACTTTTTGCAGCATCTTTCTCTTAAAAAATACATATTTGTCAACAATAATAAGGCACATAGGTAAACAAAATGCACTTGATGTAAAAGTGTAATTATAATAGTTTTTTTAAAAAAATTTTGGAGAACTTTTTGAAAGATCTTCATATTTGAATATTTTACTCAATTTTATCAAATTTGAAATACCATCTAAACTTTATTGGTAGAGCAACACGCATAGGTCTAATGTCAGTTATGAATTAAATGGAAAACATGTGACCATATTTATCATGTGATCGTCATGGATTTAGCCCATTGATTAAAAAATTCTTTAAAAATTACTTGGATTTTCGTATTTACTCATTTTAACGGCAAAAAGATTAATTTCTTTTTAAATATCAAATTTACCAATACAACGAGTGAAGCGTTTTCTCATAAATTAGAAGTCTACTACAACAAACTATAAATATGTTGTTCTTTAATAAATTCTGAAATAGTTTCAAGTATCAAATAAAATAATTAGAAAAAACACGAAATTAGTTTTCAAACAACTTACTGGTTGATAACTTTTCTTTTGTTATCGTATAAAGAAAAATATCCATAAAAATTATCACCTTTTTGCTACTACTGTTACCATTATAATTGATGTCATTGATATAAGTTCTGATAATATTGTCACACATTATAGAGCATTAGTTCTAACAAACTAATTAATTTCGTCATTTGAATCAATATCACCACAATTAATTTCTGACTCTTAACTTGATAAATTCTCATGCCCATAACCTCCATAACACGCGATATTATACTTTCAGATACTGTGAATCCAATTAAGGTGTTATTTATTTTTTTTTTATCTAAAACATTGATGGATAGTTAAATTATAACCTTCTCAAAATGATTCCCCCACCCTTATTGCAAAGCTTATCTAAGTTTCAAGAGAATCAACAAAGGAGTAAACAATATTCCTGACTAAGTCAGTTGTCAAGCTAGCTCCAAGCCACTGTGTCACACAAACGAATCGTCTTATCGCATTCGATTCTGTGTACAAATTGGACTATCGCGTTAAGTCAATTTCCAACACGGATAGAAGCGATAAAAGTGTATAATTGATCCGCTTCTGAGTGTGTTGACTGATAGCTTTATCTACATTAAGTGTCCAGGGGGGAATGAAATAAGAGAGAGAAAAAAGAAGAGAATCTATATGTTTATTTGCCACTGAGTGATTAGTTGTAAACCTCGCTTTAATGTACTTCATATTCCATGTCAAGAGCGATTCCATAATTGGGGTTGTCTGTTTTCAGCTTCAACACTTGCCTTCACTAACAGTTTTCGAAGCTTGATACAAGCATCGCCATTGTTTAGTTTTATTTATCACCGTGTTGACGGTTGATAGTGAATTCGTAGAAATTCACTTGAATTTCGCTCGTGTTTATGCTCGTGTTACGTTTTTGACCGTTAACTGACCATTTCAAAGAGGACACAGTGTCTAGAGGGTGGCGTCAAGTGGCTTATTTGCGATTATTCCAGCAAAAACCATGGCCAGTTGTCTGGGTTTTTGTGCAAACTCGTGCCGTTTATACTGTCCATGAACTGCAAAGCCGGAACTTGAGAGCTCTTAGATATCGAGATTAAATAAAAAGCACATTGTGCTTTTTGAAGACCATCAGCGAAAATATATACTGGAGGAATTAAAATTCCTATTAAATAACAAAACAATTTATATAAACTAACTGTCAGGCTTCTTATCAGTAATTAAGAAACAAGAATAAAAACAACGTTTCCAAAGAATTCTGTTCATTATCTGTAGCAAAATGAATAATAATAACAACGCATCATTTTTAATTTGGCATTAGATATATGTACGCGGGTGGTCTTGTTTATTTAGTTCCTTTTTCCTTAAGAAATTTTGTTTTCTTAATGCATTTGATTGAAAGTTATTTTTGAAAAGACAAATGTAAATTTTAATTTTTTACCCGTATTTTTTACCATTGTAAATAAAAATTTTATTTCAACTGTATAAGCAGTTTCCATATTTAAAAACTAATATTGCTGTCGCTTTACTTATGCTTTTACCTTCAGTCAGTCAAAAGTAATTGAAATAATTATGGTAATTTGAAATAGGGTATAGGGATCTGCACCCTAGGGAGGTGCAATTTGAATTTCGAACGTATTGGTTTATCTCATTGGGGGCGAGGGGGAATTCAATTATTTTTTTTAAATTATATTATTGTTTATATTTAATCCTAGTGGGAAAATAGAAAAGAAAAGAAGGGGAAAAAACCTATTTTACTTAATTTTTCCCTTCCTAATTATGCAAAATTTATGATCGCATTTGTGAGATTGATTGTGGATTTTTAGATCTTAAAATAATTTTAGGAATTACCAAGTATATATATAAATTCTTTTTTTTTCATTATTTAGAAATCACCTTAGCGAAATCAAATGCTACGGTTGACCAGATTTCATAAAATTAATTGGAATTATCCTGGGAATAAGGTTTTGAAAAAGAGTTTAAGGTGGCGGAGATAGGCAAGAACCTTCAGGTATTTGAATTCTATAGCTATAAAGATAACTTTATTTTAAACATGCAGTTTTTAATACATATTATGTTTCCTTTGTTTATTATTCCCGTTAAATATTGATTACTATTTTTTTTTAAATATTGAGTATTATTTTTTTAAATATCAATATATTTGACAACTAATATAAGCATACTATATTACATGTGATTTTTAATAAGCACCTTTTATTTCTGTTTTTGTATCTTACATTACTTCAAAAAATTCTTTCTTTTATTTTTTTTTTGAATTTCAAATTTTTTTTTTGTTTTAAGATACTTTTTCTTTCTTAAGTAAATCATTAGTAGTATAACGGGGCGCTATACGATACCAGTAGAATTTTTTTTTTCTGCTTTAAGGAACATAATTCACGGGAAACTAGATAGCAAATAAAACTTAATTTTGGTAAAAAAATTTCTGTCAGAAAGAAAATTAATAAAAAACTAACAACAAAGTTCACTGCAAATTTGTCAAAATTTTATGCGTCTTTGTTAATTTTTTTAAAAATTTTTTAAAAATATAACTGATAATTAGTTATGTAATGTAGCTAATTGATTTTTTTTAATTAACAATGGAAAAACAGATTTATAAAAACATCATTTAAACAAATTCTTATGTTCAAAGTCAAATTTCACTTTGATAAAGTCAAAATAAATCAAGAACATACCCCACAAAAAAAAAAAAAAAAAAAAAAAAAAAAAAAAAAAATTAATGTGTGTGTGTGTGTGAAGAAGTGATTTTAAAATTTTTTTTTTTTTACTTAACATATGCATTTAATTTAGAACATTATTTTTGGAAATACATTAAAATGCATACTTAATATGAATCTGAATTTTACATACTCGATTTTTCGTTCAGCATTGTAAACAGAAAAAGGGAAAGTTGGGGCTAGCCTTAAAACTGATTAAACTCCACTTTAATGCAAATTTAAAAGGTGTCCTCAATCAGCATTGCTTACAATACTGCTGCATGCATCTTTTTAAGTATCCAAATTACGAACGATATTTTTATCTTAAACACACATTCGAGTCATTTTAGTCTCTCAAGTAGAATTTAACAAAAACTATATACATGTATATATAATTATTCCAAACCTTCATCCTTGACTTCTTTTAATCATGTTCGAAATAGTAAAGAGATAATTAGTTTTCGAAAGCATATATGAATTCTCTCGTAGCTGGAAGCTGGTGTGAGAGACTCGTAATTTTGTTCTTTTTGCATCCAAAGTACTTTGCAAAGCTGTTAAAAGTGCATGTGACTTGATTTTAGAAAAGTCTGGCTGTAAGTGCTAATCCAAGGACAGACTTGAGAGCAAACGCGCTGAGTAATTATCGCAATTAACAGATTATAGCCTTGCCCCGCTAAGCATTTCTTAGTTTTCGTGAAGACACGCCTTGGTCATAAATATAAGGATCCATTTCCCTAAAGGGACGTTCAACAAATTAAAACACTTCATTTCATCTCCCTCTGGATATTAATATTGTACAGGTAAGTAATTAAATCTAATTTTTTATACAGTTATTGCCATTATGATAATTTTTATGTTGAAATTGAGATTTTAACAAGAAATGTGCTCTGAATTTTTGGATGGATAATACATCGAACGCATGATTATGTATCGTTTAGAAACAATAGCTTAAAAGAAGTGCGAATACTTTTAATCAAAAAGGCATCGAAATTATTCATTCTATATATGTAAAAAAATAAGGCATAAAAGGTTTAAAAACTAAAATCAGATGGCAAGGTCAGTAACTGAGCTGACAAGCTATTTCTTAACTTTGAACTGAGAGCTAATTTAGGACAGTCACATGATACATGCAGTCACGTGTTTACCGTAGAATTCAAACCTAGCACATTAGATTTGTACTCAGTTGTTCTACTTCAAATTTGATAATTGGCTAAAAATACCCAAGTATATATATTAAGATTCTTCGAAACGTTTTTCAGAATAAGAAATAAATCTTATATTACACGAGTACTTTAAAATCAAGCACATTTTGTTTAAAATACTCATTATTACATTCTTTATTATTGTTAACAGACATGTATTTTTCAAAAAGAAGTTTCTTCAAAAGCAAAAGTTGGCAACAAATGCATGAACTGATTGTTTGTAAGCACGTGATTGCATTTATCATGTGACTATGAGGTCACATAATTTAGTTCGTTGGATTGTACAATGTCATAAAACAATATTTCAATCCCTTAAAATATTTTACGAGGGCAATTGAACGAGCTCACACGAATTGCACGAGGACCATTGAAACGAACCTGGTAATTTTAAATCTTGGTCAATTTACAAGAACGGTACAGGAATTAGCCCCACACTCCCCGAACATCTTTTTCACACCAACTTAAGGATTTTGAGCCTAGGAGATATTTAACATGCATTAATCCTTTTATACGAGGCGCTATCAATGCCAGTTTATCCACTGGGTGCTTGGGGCGGGGCCCAAAGGGGCCTGAAAGGGCCAGGATAAGCTGGACTTAACCATATTTTCTGGTTATAAATGTCGATCCGCCAGTACCAAGGAGGCTTGTAGATCTTCTGCTCTCAGAGCCCGAAATGAGCTGAAATAGGCACTGAGTGCTATGCATATTAAATATCCACTAACGACACCCTCTATAAGAGTGTTCGTGGAGGGGGGTCTTCAATGGCACCAGGACATGAACCCTAGACTCAACAAAATGAACGCCGGTCACAAGGGCGTGACTATGACCACTCAGCAACTTAGGGCACCAATTGATTTTTGAAAACATCTCATATCGAAACTTCAAACTGAAATTCGTGTCGTATTTTATTCATTCTAATGTGGTGTTTTTTGTGAAACATGATTTATTCTGAAGCAAATATTCTTATGAGAATGTAGTTCAAAATGATTGTAAATTCAAAATACTAACACCTGTTTTATAATAAAAGAGCCATTGAAAACAGGAAAAAAAGGATTTGGATTGTTTAAGGTATCCGACTACGTTCGGAACCGTGATTTTAAAAACGCGCATAAATGGATAATTTTCATGATATTTAGTGTCACTTAGATTAGAATACATGTATAAAATTGTTTTAAGGATATTTTGACAAAAAAAAAAGCTCTTTAAATACAATATTTTGGCAAAAAATTAAGTTAGAATCATCTTTTCCCAAAATGTTCTCCTTTTATTAAAAATGCTTCTAAAATAATAATATTTCGCGCGTGCTTATATAAAGTAAAGACTTCTCCAGAGAGTCTGAACTAGTATTTTTGAAAAATTCACGTTATTTTCAGAGTTACCACCCATTGAAATAATTATCGGCGTTTTTTTTTCTTAAAATTGCTCCCCTCTGTTGTCGTAAAATATGGATAAACCCATTTCTAAGCTGTATATTTCAAAAATTCTAGATGAGTCTCTGTATAGAGGTCTGAGCTATATACAGGCGAAATATTATTACAATAGGAACATTTTTCACAAAAGGAGAATATTTTGAAAATGGGTTATACTATGTTCATTTTTTGTCAAAATATTGTACTTAGATAATTTTTTATTGTAATAATATTCTTAAAACAATTTCATATACATTTTCTAATCTAAGTGACTCTAAATATCATTAATATTATCCATTTATACGCTTTTGCAAAATCACGGTTCCGAACGTAGTCGGATACCTTAATATAATTATTCTATCCTAATTTTCTACTACTGTTTGTTTGTAATGTGCAAGAAGAATCCATATTAAATTCATGAAAACTTTAGAACATACATTTTTAAGAAGTTTAAGGTATCCGCGCGACTACGTTCGGAACCATGATTTTAAAAAAGCGCATAAATGTATAACTTTCATGATATTTAGTGTCACTTAGATTAGAATACATGTATAAAATTGTTTTAAGGACATTTTGACAAAAAAAATTTATTTAAATACAATATTTTGGCAAAAAATGAACTTAGAATAACCTTTTTTTCCCAAATGTTCTCCTTTTGTGAAAAATGCTTCTATTGTACTAATATTTTGCCTGTATATAGCTAAGACCTCTGTACAGAGTCTCAACTATGATTTTTCAAAAATTCACATTATTTTCAGAGTTACAACCCATTGAAATAAGTATCGGCGTTTTTTTCTTAAAATTTCTTCCCTCTATTGTCGTGAAACTTGGATAAACCCACTTCTAAGTTATATATTTCAAAAATTCTTGTTGAGCCTCTGTACAGAGGTCTGAGCTGAATACAGGCAAAATATTAATACAATAGAAGCATTTTTTACAAAAGGAGAACATTTGGAAAACAGGTTATTCTAAGTTAATTTTTTGCCAAAATATCGTATTAAAATAATATTTTTTTGTAATAATGTCCTTAAAACAATTTTATACATGTATTTTAATCTAACAATAAGTGACACTAAATATCATAAATATTATCCATTTACACGCTTTTGCAAAATCCCGGTTCCGAACGTAGTCGGATACCTTAAGACCATACAGACAAGAACGCATGAACAAAAACTGCAATAATATGCACTTCGATTCAGCAATATGCTTCATTTTATAGAATGAGAAACTTTTATTATAAAACGAAATAGGCGTTCGTTTGCTACATTCTGAAACCTTAAAACAAGACAGCCCCAGTAATTTTAAATTAAAACGACTATATACTTTCCGCGCGAAAAGATTACAGATCTATTCCTGCATAATGATTCCATTAAAAGAACGTGAAATTAGGTTTGGAAATAATCCTCTCCTAAGCCACCTGAAGGGGATGAAGAGGGGACGAAGACTCGGTGCTGCAAACGATTAAAATACGAGCTTCTGAGGTTAACACGAAGGTTCGAAGACATAACATTAAATGTCTGTAGCAGCTTTTTTCATGGCGTAGAGGGCCTCTTATGCACAGCAAAAGGACCGAAAGAACCGCATTAAAAGCGGCCGTAATTACCTGAACAAGATCGTGAATGCCTTTAACGGCGTGTTATACACGTGTAGAATGCTCGGTTTTGTCAGCTGGCTAAGGGACTTTATTCGATATTAGTGGACTTTTACGACAACATTAGGGCCAAGTCCTTTGTCCACACAGCTGGTAGTTGAGAAGCAGTTTCTACAGGGATCCGGTCCTCATAATATAGTATAACCGCAGTTGTTAAGCGGCATATACTTTTTGGGATGGTAATTGCTGGGTTGGGAGATACTCTTCTATTTCTTTGAGGAAATACTCTTAAAGCGGTCGTCCCTTCGGGAGGATTAACATTGGATAATAAGGGGGCAAAGCCTTTTTGCGGTTTGGTAGAACATGAAGGTTTGAGTTTGGGGAAGGTAACTTTTTTTTATTGTTGGGAAAGGTAAAATGATGAGATTTTATGTTAAGAGTATATTAAAAATTTGGTTAGTGTTTTTTTTTGCAGTAGGTATTGAACTGTTTGAAGGTGAAGTAATTACTATAATTTTAAAAATGTTTTTACAGTTTCAATTGTAGTAAATTACATATAGATGGAATGATTAAGAGCTTTGAAAGTGTTTAGGAATTTTTTGAAATCTCTAAACCATGGTTTAACCATTATTGCTTGCCAAAATTTTGCAATGTAGGAGTATTTTTTTTTTTTTTCATATTTAAGTATTACTAAAGTATGGCTTCAACTTTTACACCAAATTACTCATAACTTTTAAATAAAAGTATTTCAGTTATCCTTTCTGCTGAGAACTCAAATATTTATTTGTTTTTCATAGAAAAATAAATGAAAAACACGTTGAAAACAATTTTTTTTTTTTTTTTACTTAAAAATGTTTGATAAATAGATTCGAAATATTACCTTAAAGATTTAAGAGGTAAAATTACGAAATGTTGCAATTTTTCCACTTTTAATTACTTCAAAAATAATTTTTAAGAATCGAAATTTTTCAAATGTTATTCAAAAACCTTAGCACAGTTACATAATCTTATAACAATCTGTCAAGTAATTTCAAATTTTATAAATATTTACATGCAATCTTAAAAATAGGAATAAATTTAAAATAGTCTTATATCACATTTATTAATTTTCAGAGGGACTTGCGGGTTCGTATTTTTTTGTATCATTGTGGATCCCGTACGCTGGTATCCCTTTTTAGTGCGGCATTATATAGGTATAGTCACAAAATAATTTTGACGCCCAATTTCCTCACCAAACGGAGGCGCCTGGGCTCTGACGATGCGAATTTGTACTTGGAATATAATTTTGCCGAAAGCACCCGAGTCAAACAGGCACTCAAGAGATCTTTTACATACCGCATAATCATACGACATGGACGCTGTCAATTTTTGTTTGTTTATCACATTTATAAGGTGAAAAAACTTGTTACCGGACAGATATCTTTTTGCACCCGTGTCGGTTTATCCATTGGGCGCTTGGGGTGGACGCCCAGGGTCCCGGGGCCTGGAAGGACCCAGAAGGGCCCGGATAAACTGAACTTCAGTAGATTTTCTGGTTATAAATTTCGACCCGCCAGTTCCAAGGGGACCCGTAGATCTTCGGCACCCAGGGCCCTAAAGGAGCTTAAATCGGCACTGTTTTGTACAAAGCGAATATATATATATATATAAATTAGAGATATTTTTTAATATTCTCGTATTGTATTCATTTTTAATTTCGTTTACAATAAATTTCACATCATATGCATTAAAATATCAATTTCTGTACTACTAGATTAAAGTACTTTTAAAAGCAATTAAAATATAACAGGGAAATTTTTCTCAATTCGATGAATTTCATTACCTAAGAAAAGGCACTAACTTAGAGTTGTATACGTTTTAAAATATTACTTTCTCTAAAAATTAATTTACAAATATTATAATTTCTAGAAAACGGAAACTCTTCCTAGAATTAATTAGTTTTTTTTTTTAAAGTTAAATAAATAGAAGAAACTTTTCTTTATATAAATAAAGGAAAATAACTAGAAATTCTCTATGCAACACTAATAAAGGAACCAGGATATCATACACATTTAAAACATAAATTTTAGTATTCTCTCCAAGCGGTCTGCACGTAAAATTCCGCCATTCCAGAGATGCTTTTTCTGCCTTCAAGCAAGATTCCCAAAAGCGGCCGAGGCGCAATCTTAAAAATACGGCTCAACCGCTTTTGAGAACCCCACCTGAAAGCAAAAAAATATGTGCGGTGCATTTTTGAAGCATCTCCAGAATGGCAAGACTTTAAGTGCAGACCGCTTAGAGGGTTAAAAATTGTGCATGTTTTTCTGAATCTAAAAATGTGTAACACTTATATATTCGTTGATAAAATAACCTTAAAATATGAGAAAAGTAATTGACAAAAATTTAAACAAACGTTTACAAATGTTTAGTTTTTTTCACTTTTTATCCAAAGCATAAATTTTTGCTTTGACGTACAGTTTAAAAAAAAACTATTGCATTACATGGTTCCAAATTTTTATACTTCTATACAAGATACTTCTGCATATAGTTAATCTATTTTTTTTTTTAAAATCGAAGTTGTGCATAGTTTTTTAAAAAATAGTTTTATGTATGAAAAAGGGGGAAAAAAATAAAAAATTTCAAAATTACAATGTTTTATAATTTTTTAACTATTATCTATTTATTATTTTATTAACTATCTATCTATTAACTATCTAACTATAATTTTTTAAAGAAACTATCTTAATATTTTACTAAAAAAATAGGATCACTATATTTTATGTATTATTTTATATATTGCAAACAATATTTTACATACCGTAAAAGCCGGCGTATAACGCGCACCTATACTTTCAAGCTGATTTTTTTTTAATTTTTAGGTATATTCGCCGTATAACGCGCACCCCCCTTTTTCGAAGAAATCTGAAATATTAGTATACATTGCTTTTATGCTTTGAAATCATTTATTCGAGGTATTATCCCAAACTTTTGAAAAAATAGTAGGCTTCTAGAACTACAACTCTTTTAGTTCGTAAGGCAAGTCGTTTCTTTTAAATAAACAGTGTTTCGATACATGTTGAAGAAAAGTTTTTGTTATGTTCATATTTTTTGCTATTTTTAAGGCTATCATTTTTATACTCGGCGTATAAACGCGCACCCTTAAGTTTCGGTCTTATTTTTTTGTGTTCAAAGTGCGCGTTATACGCCGGATTTTACGGTATTTAAGAGATACTTTTTTAAAAAAATGGTACCTAAACATAAGTATGAATTCTGAGATCTCAAAAATTATGTCCAACTTGAATTAAACAGAAAAAAAAAAATTTTTAACTAAGAATTTTTTTGTATTTTTACAGAATGATTAAAATATTTTTATTAATATCATAAAAAAAAAAAATCTGAGCTCTTTTTTTAAAGTTATATGCCCTATAAACAAAGGGTCTTAATTTTGGCATTTTACTCTTTCGAGCATGTCCTAGTACCCTTAAACACAACTTCCAGGATCCAATATATTATCCTTATTTCGCAATGGTAAGAAATACCTTTAACAACTCTTCCATCAACCAACACGTCCAATTCTACTTTTTCCCTTTGACTTCTGATAATGGTGCACCGATAATTGGTGGGGTACATTAGAGAAAAGCTGATTAGTAGTCTCGCGGTTTTTCTGGGGTAGAGATATGAGAGCCGAGTACTGAGTTCCTTGATAAAGCCTGATTCACTCAACACCTTACGCTGGGAGAAAACTGACAAAGGTAGAGGTGGCGTCCTATTTCAATGCTTTTTATGGCTTATTTTTTTTTCTTTGACAAGCCCGATTCCTTTTAGTTTATTTGGTAATATGTATCAACCTTTCCACGAGGGATGTCAGTAACTTCTCAGCCTTTTTTTTTTTTCTCCTAGTGTTTGATAAGTTGGGGATAAAATTAGACAGTGATAATGGTGTATGTTGCGATAATTTATTTGACTGATGAATCGATTTATTTCGACTTTTTGATCGTGTTGAAAGTGAAGTAGTATTCTTAGTTTTTGTGTATGAAGTAGTAAAGTCTAATGAATACCAATTTCGGATGTTGTGGTGGAAGGATATGTTTTCCATTGCGTTTCCGTTGCAAAGCAAAGGTTATTAAGAAGCCCAAGCAAATGTCTGTGTAGGCAAATAAATGAGTTTAATGAATTACGAGACGATATCTTTGATTTACAAAATATAGGCATGGCTGTTAGTGGCTCATACAAGGGTTGGGTTTTGCAAGGGATGTAGTAAGATCCTTTAAGGTCCTGGGCCCAAAGAAATCTCAAGAATTTTTGAGGCTTTGGGCCCCTAAGAAAAAGTAGGCTTTACTTGAGATCTTTAAATAGCATTCATTGCTAAATACTCGTACAAACGGTAATTTGAAACAAAAAATAAATTATCACAATTCACAATCTCAAAAACCTAGGCACACAAACCGGCTCGACCGATGGCCGCATTTCGGATAAATGAGTTGAGTGATTGTTTATGGTATTAGGCTTAGGTCTAGACATGGACACAACGGTCATCACATAATAATACAGACCATTTTTGCCAGAGGACTGTACTGCTTTACCACTTTTGCCTGTTGACATGCAGTTTGAAATTCCCTGTTTTGCTTAGAATATGTACAGGAATAATATTTGACCATTAAAATTATCCAGATTATAATTTTATTTAGACAGAGTCAAGAACGAAATGGAGCCTTCACCGTGGATGAGGCTCTGGGCCCGGGTACAGTTGGCCCATACCTTAAGATGTCCTTGGGTTTAGGGTTCAAACCCCCTCCATTCCATACACCAGGAGTGGGCAATATCGGCCCGCTGGTCATATATAACCCACCCAGACAGTCAGAAAACCAAATAGACATAAATTAATCTATATTTGGGTCTACATATATTTATGAGTAAAGTTTTTCTTGCATGAAGATCTACAAGAGTAAATATAGGTGCAGTGTGTCAGATTAACATGCAAAATGAGGAGAATTTTAATGAACTATCTCACTCATAATTTCAAACAAATTGTGGAAATGTAAATGTGATCTGTCTTACTGAGCTGATCTTTCAGCCATAGATGATATGAAATCGGCACAATATATAAATTGAGCAAAACTGCCACTATTTCATTTAACTTATTGATTTTTATGGAACAATTTACCTTGTCTGAGATTAAAATATAACTAATGAATGTAATAATTTTAAAAAGGTACTGTCTTCCTTTATCCTTCACTTCCACAATGTAGTCGAGGCAAAAGAAATGCCCACCCCCACCGAAGACCAAAAAATTTTTAGTTTTTAACAGAGAGATTACCCCTTGTTAAAAAAAATTGGAATACATCTGTATCTCTTTTGTTTCGAAAACTTGCAAAGAGAAGATGTTGAGATCAGAAAATAGACTAGATTTTCAAGACTTTGACGATAAAAAAAATCCAATATTTATGAAAAAATGTTCTGTTTCCATATTTAAATTATTACTTTTTAAGGATATGATAATTGCATTTATTACAGTTATTTTACAGTTTATTTTAAAAATTAAATTAAGATTTTTTTTTACGACTTCAATACAAAAAAATGTGAATTTTCCTTAAGGCTTCAAACCAAAAGAAATTATAACTTATTGAACGCACGCCAGTTAAATCTCTTAAAGACAATTTACATTTTGAACATAGGGTATTAAATTTTTTTTTTCTCAAAAAATATTTCACAGTCTTTTTATTTTATTTTGATACCAACTTATTAAATTACTGGGATAATTTCTTAAAAATTTCATATTTATTCTAATAAAAATAATAATATTATGTTGCACCTCGTAAAATAATTTGACTACTCAATTTATAAGGTATACATACAGTCATAAATTTGATAATTAATTATAAGTCAATAATTAAGTTAAGGTTAATCATACAGCTTTAAGGTCAGCTGTAAGTAAAATATATTCGGATAAAACGTAGTTTATGTTAGCAAAGGCCTTTTTCATGTTGTTCTTAAAACATCAAAAGACGCGTTTATTGTACGATGATAACACTGACAATTTAATGGATATTGGACGAACTTCATAAATTTTACCCTATCAGTGCTCAGCCAAAATTTTCTTAAATGTAGCAAAAAAATTTGCATTTACGTCAGCACGAATACAACCTACACTTTTGGCAATGTCTCATTTGCAGTTGTAAGCAGGGAAGGTAGGTATATACAAAAAAAAAAAAAAGTTTGACAGTTTATTACTCTAACATCACTCCTAATTTTATATCTCAGACCTCATGTATCTGTGTATCTTGTCGCCAGATAATTATTTCTTTTCCTTACTAGTGACATTCAAGACACCGCTTATCAGAGTATTTATTTTGCTCCTTGTAGAAATGAATCAAGGTTTAAAATGAACATTGCCCGAGAAACAAGTGTGACATTACTTTGGAATTTAAAAGAAAATAAAAAAAAAATATATAGGAATAGGAAGAGTTATAGGGTGGGAAAAAACTCTAGAACTAGAATAGAGATATTTTGTAACTAAGCCTTCTCTTTTTTTTATTTCAAAACAACTCTAAAAAAAAAGAAAAGTCATGAAGAAGTTTATAAGTAATATTCATTTAAAAAATGATTAGTATTGACAAAGTCCAGCGAAAAAAAATAGGGTTTTTTTAAAAAAATACTTTTTATCAAACTTAAAAAAAGATATAACTAAGTGTAATTTATTAGTTTTTATCTGTATTCTCTTGATATTTGCTAATTTATATTCGTAAAGGTACATTTAGAAACACGTGTGTGTAATAACCTTTGAACTCACGTGTAAAATTGCTTGCCGGAATTAGATGTAACTTTAATTTTAAAAAAGATTAAATAAGTAGATACCCCTCTGTATATTAAGTCTGGTTTTAAAAGCAAGATAAGTTTAATTTAGAATGTTTGTGAATAAATCGTTCTATTCTCAGATATAATGAAATAAATAAGATATAATGAATAAATCTCAGATATAATTTACCATAGTTCATAAGAAGTTGTTAATATGAAACTTTTAATGGGTTTATATGTCTTGTTTTTATTGTGGTGTTGTAATAACAGTAAAAGATATCTTTCGGTGGAATATCGCAATCCTAATATAATAAATCAGGAATTTTTTTCGAATAATGATGTAAATAAATGAGTCTGTATGTATTTTTTAAAAAAATTAGATTGTGAATTGTTATTATTGAATGAAAATTCATTTTTGATAAATAATTTGCTTGTGAAAGATTGCAAGTTATGTTTTTTACTGTTTATAGAATAAAAAAGGGCTCCTCCACTTTTTTCGTTAAAATGTGCAGATGAGGATTCAATTAGACAGGGAAAATATCGTAGCTTAGAGAACATACCTTATTTCTTAATTTGTTATTTATTAATTGTCTATATCTTTATTTTTAATTTGTTAGATTTGCTTAAGTAATGTTATACAGCAGAGAATTGGCGATGGTTTTCATGACTGTATGGTGAGGTTTTGTTTTTATTAACGTCAAACCTTGAAGCAAGTCGGGGGTTTTTGACAGCGGACTTTTGGCTTTGACTGGATGGTTAGAGATGAAAAGAGAAATAGTTAAATTAGTATTCTCTCTCTTCACTTTTCACAACGTTCACAATTAAAGAACTTTGTGAAATAATTGCATTTATTGAAAGTCAGAATTCATTACTAATTATTTATAGTTCTACATATAATGAAAACAATAAGAAATTAGTTTAAGAACTTTTATTTCAAATAAACTAATTTCTCAGCAACCCCTCACACACACACACTACGTTTTAATATGTATTTCAAGTCAGGAAGAAGTTATCTCCAGAATACTTTGATGGATTCATTTCTAGTTAAAAGTTAAAAGTTTATATTACAAGTTCTCGATCAAATTGTATTCATACGAATTATGGCTGCAAAGGATTCAGTATAAGTATAGGACAAAACTAACATGTTCTATACATTTTAATTAAAAACGAGGACTGCATATATATTTATCTATGTATTACAATAATTAACAATGTATTAATTTTAAACAACAAATGCTATTATTCAGTGGCGCACACAAGGGGGTGTCCTAGGGGTCCGGACACCCCCCATAGCCTTTGATTTTTTTTCGATTGGTTATAATCCCATGCATATATTTCGTAAAATTTAATTATGTGTTTATTATTAACAATTAATTTTAATTATTAATGCTAATTATTTATTTAATAGTTAATTTTGTATCGCTTTTATTCCTGAAAATCGACAAAATCAAAAGAATATGTTGGGCGGTGTATTGAGCAGGATACCAAAAGGGTGGACTTTCTACTCAGGACACCCCCCTTGAAAAATTTTTGTGTGCGCTACTGCTATTATTACTTAACAAATTAGTCCTCAATGCATAGATGTCGATACAATATGTCGATGCAAAAGTGGGCTGAAACTCATAGATAAAATTTAACCGGAATAAAATGGTTTGATATGGCTTGGTTAACATTATTTCCCATATATAGAAAATTTCATGTTCTATAAAATGATTTATCTTCAGAAATCTTTACTCTAGCACTTCGCAGACATCTTTTAGATGCAGACTCACTATTAGCATTCCCAATCACATCACATTTCAGCTTCCCGTATGTCTTGTGGAATTTCTCGCCAACGTGTTTCGGTCTCGTGCTTCTTCTGAAGGTAATTCCATTCCATTCCAAACTCCCAAATGGACGTTAGCTGCAAATGAATCTTGATTTTCCCTCCGATACACCTGATGAATGCAAATAGGAACGCCGAATCGTGAACGTTCACTCCTGCCAGCGGTGAAGCACATATGTAACAATGAACAGACAATTAGTCAAACACATAGTGACTCCTGATGGGCAAGGGCAAATATGTGATCAGCTTCCGATGTTGCCTGTGCACCTGTCATCGTTAAGCAGACAGCGCGAAATGCATATCAGTTACTATGTAAATGATGTGTCAGCTTAAGCGATGTTTCATATATGCAAATAGTTAGGTTTGAGTAATGTCGACAGAGGAATCGTGCAACATACGCGATGGGATGAGTTGATTTAAATCGTCAGTTTTAGAAATTGAAATTTAGGGGGATCTTTATTGTGTTGGTGTGGGATGAGTATGTGTCATTAGTGGAGTTGATGGTAATTCAAATGTTCAGCAGAAAGAGAGATTGGCTAGATTGCAAAAATTGAATATTTGAATTTGATGATACAAACTGACAGTGATTAGTTTCAGTTGCTCTCCTCGTGAGCTGTTTCGAAGAACTGAACTGAATTGCTTCTGGTAAGTTCTCAACACCCAAAAGGGAAATTTCTGATCATTTTTTATGTTTAAAGAAATGTTTGATGGTATATCAAGACAAAAATAAATAAATAAATAAATAAAAGATGTGAATAAATTTATGGTAATTAATAGGGTACAATAGTTAAGAAATATATTTACAGGTTTACTGTATTTTGAGGGCTACAACCCATCCCGTAGTTTTGTGTGTGTGAAATTACTTTTAAATCTAAAGAGTTTACCATAACATTAAAGCTTACTTATTTAGTTGTATTTTTAACTGGACATAACTTTTTCAGAAAAGATTTGCTTCAATTACATCATGAAATTCACAACAAGAAATCTCTGAGCTAATTTGAGCATTTAGAAGTTGCTGAGTAGACTCTAAAAATTTACTCTTTTATGCAGACCAAATGTTCCACATAGTTAAAAAATCATTCTCAACTGGAGCAGATACCAAGACAAGGACATTCCAAACCATCTCTTTGCAATATTAAACACCTTAAAAATTATATTCTGTGTCTCTTTAATAGAATATGGTACTTTTTCAGAACTTGAACCACAACCTACTGTTTTCAATAATGTCTGTTCATCAAATAGATCATCAATATTTATGGAATCTTTTATAATGTTGTTAACTTGTGCACTCTCTTCTAAATAAAACCAGAGAATTTCAGCTTGTAAATTTATTCACTGAGCCTACTACACTAATATTGGTTGGTATTCTAAGTATTGGATACTAAAATTATGAAAACTTTCTACTCTTGAGAATAATTTTTTTTTCCTGAACACATCATTACTTTTTTTTAGAACGCATAGTAATTATTTGGCAGAAGATTGCATAAATTTGTGGTTTTATCTTTTCTGAAAATGATAAACTAATGCAGAACACGTCTGAAAGGTTTCTGTTGCTGTTATAGAATTATCTTCCAGTTTCAGAACAGCATTATTAAGTATGCACAGCAACAAGAAAATGTTTTAAAACACAATGTTGAACATAAGGTCTGAAATTTTTTAAAAAAAAAGCCTCACGTCATAAAATTATCAAATTCCAGGATATTTTTGCAATTCCGGACAGCACTAAGAAACCAGCATCGCGGATTTTCACCCACTGAAGTGTGAGGATTTATTAGAGGATGAGAGATTTTCTTAAAATATATACTTCATTGGAAGCCTTGTGGCTGAGTGGTTAGAGCATCGCGCTTCCTCACCACAGGTCCGAGGTTCAAACCCCTGGGCTTGGCAAGGTTTACTCAACCTTTTATCCCTTGAGAGGATCGATAAAATAAGTGCCAAGCTTGCTTGGGAACTTAACACTGGAGGTTTCGCTTCAGAATGACCAGCTGACCGGAACATCTGCTCATGCACCTCAGGGCCCATGGTCGCGTATACTGAGTTGGGCACAGTAGGCCTTGGCCATCATGAGCTGTCGCGCCACTGAGTTAAGTTTATATACTTCATTACGATTTTCTAATCGCTATCTGAATTTGACTCAAGTGAGTTTTAGTACTGGTTATATATCTAGAATATAAATCTTATAATTCATCCTCAACAATTATACGAGTCCTTCAACTACGACGATTTCATTATTAACTTATCTGTCTA
>BMAV01004527.1:129807-146904 GCA_019973955.1 Trichonephila inaurata madagascariensis | reverse complement strand
AAACAACTTCCCTCTTCACTTGACTTCAAATAATAACCCTCATTAACTTAAATCACGGTTCTTTTACAGAAAGAGGTTTTATAATCATATAACATCAACAAAAGTATTTCCCCTATAAGGTTAGTCAAAATCGCAAAAAGAACCCGTTACAGCAGGACTGTACGGGCTAAGCCAGAACGAATGGTAAGCCTATACATGAATCAAAGATCAGCAAGGGATCCATGATTGCTATATTAAGTACTTATTGCATCAAAATTTTTCTAATTCGTCTTTATTAAACTGTCTGAACTAATATTGTCTATTTTTTTTCTGTGCCGTTATACCTCTTTTAATCCCTCTTGTACGACTAAAAGTGTTTGGAAAGATTATAATTAAGCTCATACCATTCAGGCGCCTTCACTCATACTTGATGATATTTCGCAAAGCCTTTTTAGTGATATGTAAAAATGTAAAGAGAAACGAGCAATGATTTACCCGAAAATAATCAGTAATCGTTTCAAAAACTGCCAGACTTTAAATAAAGACGCCAAATTATGGCGAAGTTAACGACTCTGGCACTTCCTTTAACTGATAAGGTATAAAAGCGTAGCTCGTTACTTTGAAAGTTTAACGTTCTCATTGTTTCGCCAAACTTTTTTGAGATATTCCAAACACTCCCCAAATGTTCCGCAGCTTCTGTTAGCGGCGTTTTACGATCCATTTTGGACTCGCAGTACACTTTAAGTCGTTCAACGTCCTATTCATTCAGTGGAGTTATGAAGAATGGGCTTAAAAAAGAACTTTTTTTGTGTGTGTTCTTTTTATAATATACGACTCACAAAATAACGCCATTGTTCTGCCGTAAACGATATGCGGAACAACTTCGTTTTGCTCATCCGAAAAAGTTGAAGCAGGTTAAAAAGAAAAGACCTCCTCCACAACCCTCACCCTTGAAGTCTTTTGACAAACTGGAAGAAACGCCCGTAAAAAAATATACAGAAGTTAAATTAACTTTCAAGTTATTCTTCTGGCACGAGCCAACTGTCAACTTAAATGTCCCTATTTTCGTATACCGAATGATATACGAAAATGGGCTTCTCATACAGTTTTGCGCAGAGACTTTTCTTTCTAAACTGAAGCGAGAAAACAATCAATGTGGGCTTCTAAAACAGAATAGAATTGCTCAAAAACACGCTGTATTTCAGAGTGGTCGTTTTCGTAAGTGCGGTTGTATATATATATATATTTGAATTAATATAACACCTTACTTGGCACGTGGCAGGCATAACTCATACAGTCTTTGTATACACCACGCCGTAACTTTAGAGGGGGCATTTATTTTTTGTGTGTAAATTTCGGCAATTGTTCTTTATTTTTTTTTTTAGAAAGGTGCCTGATTATCTAATTTTCGACTCTTCTTTTAAAGCCGTTCCGTAAGCGTTCTTTGAAATGTTAGAATTGGTTGTCATGATTTTGGTCATAAACTGTTTAACGTATAGAGTGGAATGTAAGGTCGCGAATTTTTAAGCAATGTCAGTGAATATTTCATGTCCTGGTTCAAAAGAGAAATTGATTTAGGGTAAATAATTCTTTTTTCTGTGTGTAGGTCTGGTACATCATGCCACCCGAAATCTTTTTTTCTAAGAAACGTAACAATATAAAGATGCAGGGCAAAGTTCTCTTAAATATGATATCTTACCAAATGTTGACATATACAGACGCATTCTGGTACAGTAGTTTGAAATACTTGCTGTTATTTGTGCTCTTCGTTGAGTATTTCATAATTCTACATGACTACATATATTGTTTATAAGTTATTAATATCGAAGTCCTAGCTTTGTATTGAAAAACATTCTTAGAACTCTCACCTTTTAATATAAAAAGGACAGTACTTAAATTTCCAAAACAAAAATATAATTATCTTTTACACCTCCTAATCCCCCCCCCCCAGAATTGATTTCCATAACACTCGTTAATAGATCTCTACTTAACAACAAAAACATATTTACCAAATTTCAACTCTGCAGGACTAAAGCTCAAAAATGGAATTTTTATGTATAACGCTTTCTTGACTTCTCGCAGACCCCTTTGAGAGCCGATTGCCTCAATACCGTTTTTAGTGGATCTCTACTCATCAAATTAAACATGATTGACAAATATCAAATCTATTAGTCTAATAGTTTTTAGAGTGAATTACTTTTCTTTTTTAACTATGCAGATCAAGGTATTGTAAATATTGTGGGTAATTCTCTTACGAACAATTACTTTTTTGAAATTCAAATTCTCAAAAGCACACAAACACAATTAAATACGAAACTTTAAAAATATCTTGATATTACTAATTCTTTGATATTCTAATCCAACTATTTCTAAAAGTGTACATGTTACCTGTTTTAAAAGAATTATTTTCAAAATGAAAAAAATCAATAGAGATACTATTAGTTTTATTATTATTTTTATTAGTTTTTTCATTGAAAAAAAAACATATCTCGTATAACAAGGATTCAGAGATATAAAACTAGTTTCTTGTCATTATTATTTTATTGTAATGTTTCTTACCGGAAGAAAAAAAAGTATATTCTTGTGTATTACGCCAACCGCCATACACAGACACAACTTTTAAACGACGATTTGCCGTATAACACGCGCCCCTTTTTCGATTCCTTCTATTAATTTGCACTTTCTCTATGTATATACTTGATTATATATACTGTTAAAATTTTCAGTCGTTAATAAAATACTTTATATTCATCCACTCAAGTTGAAGTACATTTTTTTAAACTTGTAGTGGATGACACTTGATGTTAGAAGTTTTATTAAATATTAATTCATTAATTAAATTTAATTGGTTAGTTATAGTTTAAAAGAAAAATTTCAATCGATATTATTCCTCTAGATGGCAGCACCACTGGATAAAGCAGCTGTTGAATTTGTGATGAAGATTTAACTTAACCTGAATTAACACTACTAGTTAGACGTCACAGCATTCCTTTTACACTGGTTCCAAGATAAATTCTTGCCTAATTTAACATTTTGTTAAAAAAAGTAATAACAAACTTAATGTGCTTAAAAAGCTTTTAATGTTAATTCACAATAGGTGTTTTACCACTTAATATTGTGATTCTATCATATGCAGTAGCGCACACAAAAATTTTTCAAGGGGAGGGTCTAGGGTCGAAAGTCCACCATTTTGGTACCATGCTCCATTACGCCACCCAGCATATTCTTTTGATTTTGTCGATTTTCGGGAACAAAAACAATACAAAATTAATTATAGAATAAATAATTAGCATTAATTAATAAAATTAATTTTAATAACAAATACATAATTAAATTTTAAGTAATATAAACATAGGACTATAACCAATCGAAAAAAATCAAGTACTATGGGGGGGTGTCCAGACCCCTAGGACACCCCTCCCTTGTGTGCGCCACTGGTCATATGTATATACATATTTATATTAATTGTAATTATTTAATTAAAAGTAACTATAAAATAAAATTTTTCTTTGTTGGCCTAAGTAGGAATTGACTTAATTTTTTATTATTTTTTATATTACTGGTTCTTCAGAAGAAACCTGAAATGTACATGTCTAAAACTTATATCTTTTGAAGTTTAGAAATAGCGCGTAAGTGGATAATAAAAGCATGGAATAAAATTAAATCTGATATAATTAAAAAGTTATTTAAAAAGTGTAGTATATCTAACAATCACAATGGAAGGGGTTATTTATTTTTGAATGAAAATCGCAGTGATAGCGAAGAACTAGAATTCGATGATCTGCCTAAATAAATAATGGAAGACGAATAGGACGAACTTTTAGCGTTATCCAATAATAAAAATCCATAAAATACGTTACTTCTTTTAAATAAACAGATATATTATACGCATATATATACTCTTTATACTCACGTATTTTCTTTATTTTTAAATTTATTATTTTTAAATCCGAGAGAGAAGTATAACGCGCTTCTATAAATTTCGATCTTATTTTTTGTGTTAAAAGTGAGCGCCTACACGCAAGAATATATAGTACACATAAATTACCAATGTCGATAGGAGACATTTTTGTGTTTTTAGAACTTCGTCCTATTTCCGCTGTTCTAATACTTCGCTTTTTTTACTTTTTTGAAGTTATTATCAAATACATTTCTTCACCGATTCTTCTGTTATATAACCAGATATGTTACATACATACTTCCTTTATATATCTGTATGCTCGTATAATATATTTTACCGAGTAATATAATTTTAATATTCAGTCTATTTCGACATACATAAACAATTTGAGGGTTGTTCTTATACATATATAGTATATATAACCAGCTAAGAGTTCTTTTTAACTATATCTAAGAAACGACAAGCTATAAATGAAAAAAAGATTGGGCAATCTATTTGAATTGTTGGAATTTTATTTAAGTTCTGAGAAAAAACAGTTAACGTTTGTCAACAGTAATATCATCTTTTTACGGCCGATTTAACCCGTTTTATTATCTGAAGATAATTTATTTTATTATCTGAGATAGGCACACAAAATAAGTTATCAATTACCCCACTTATTATTTTTTTCTTTTTGTAAAACATATTTTTTTAATATTTTTTATTATCCCCATTACTCTCCGACCGAGCACATTCTTTGACATAATTTCTCTTCGATATTCCAGCTGTTGAATTGTGTGGTCTGAAAATCCAGGATAACCGGATGAAAATTTGAAAATGTGGGAAAGCGGAAATAATAACTGTTATTAATACCGAGAAGTTAGTGTGAGGGGCGGTCCACGAATTACACCTCAGAGTGTGTGTTGAGCTACTAATCGCACCTGGTAAAAGGTGTTATTTTTTCCACCGAAGAATAATCGATCTTCCCACCTCCTTAAAGGAGGGGAGGGGTTGAAAAAGGTCAAAGGATCTATGTTCGATTTTGACCCTAGGCCTAAAGCAGGCACTAACACCAGTTGGGATATTGTTATTGATGGAAATGTTGGAATAGGCATTCATTTTTTTTTTTTTTGGAAAGAATTTATGTACATTCTCATGTTGTGTACTTGACATTCCTGGTACGATCTAGAATCAATACATTTTTATGTACGCACTAGGAATTAATTAATCGACCGCTTCGCTAGGTATTTCATGATGCTGTATGGCAATATATTATTTTTGAGTTGCTGTTATTCAAATTTTAATATTAAGCTTTCAACTGCATCCAAAAACAATCTTCAAGTTCTCGCCTCTTACTTTAAAACAAACAGGACTTGGGTTTACAAAACGGAAATATAGTCATCTTTTACTCCCCATAACCCACCTAGAGTTGGTTTCTGCAAACCTGTTTCACTTTAACAAAAGAAAAATGCTTTCCAAATTTCAAGTCTGTAGGTCTAATAGTTCAAAAAAGGGAAAATTCTTCCATCGATAACGCCCTCTTAACGTCCCACAACCCCCATTGGGAGTCGATTTCCGTAAAACTCATTCTTAGAGGATCTCTACCCAACGAAGAAACTATCCTCCTATATTTCAAGTGTGGCGGTCAAATAGTTCACAAACGGGAATTTTAGTCTATAACGCCTCTCAATCCTCCTTGGGTATCGATTTCAACAAAACCCGTTCTTAGTGTGAACTTCTACTCAACAAAAGGAACATGCTTACTTAATTCTAAGTCTGCAGGTCTAATAGTTCCTGAGACCTCGTGATAAGTGAGTGAGTGAATGACTGAGTCATTTTTATTCTATTTATAGATTCCAGTAATTAAATAACGCTTTTTTTATTTTTAAAAGTTATACTCTTAACAATTTTATAAGAACCTAGATTATATAATTGTGTTTTACTTTGACACTCAGGATTATACAAAGGCTCATCTTATTTTTTTTTCATTGGCAATTATCTAGTGTGAAAGATTCATCTAAATAAAATTTGAATATTCATATGTACTTCAAGAATTGTAAGAAAAAAATTATTAATCTATAATTTTTTTTTTTTTTTTCTTGCCCGCTAGACATTTTACCTCGATTTTCGAGCACCTAATTTTCGAAACTATTCTGATACTGATTATATTACAGTGTAAAATAATTGATGAAAGTTATCTATTTTTTATCTATTGTTTAAATTGGAATTTTTACAATTGTTTGCAGAAGTACAAACTAAAATCTTTTAAAAATACTCAACTTATAATTGAATTCTCATGAATTATTTGCTTAAAAAACAAAAGTTCTTTCTAAACACTACTGAAAAGTTTTTCTTTTTCATTGTATGATACAAATAAATAACGTCTTTTAAACTGTACATTATTCATTCTAATAAAAACTACTATTGACTATAACGCTTGGCTGTAAGAACATTACTTTCTATATAATCAAAAACGTTTTCTTGTAGCGAAAAATAGAAAATTTATTCACCGTTTATAATCTCCGCATCATAAACGTTTCCTCCCACCGAATATCCCTTTGTTATTTAAACAAGATTTGAAGCATAAAATTACTTGATAGTCATCAGAGATCTTCTCGAAACAATGCCGAGGCTTCCTCCCAAAGGGTTAAGATTGATTGCCGGTGAGCTGCTGAAAAAGGATGTGTAACAAAGCTTGAAGACGCGACACCTTCCCATTTTTATCTACCTTAACAACTGAGCGGCAAAACTTGATAATGATACTGCACTCCACACACAGGAAGTAAATAGAGTACTATCGGAGACTCCAAAATTATCATCGATTGAAAGATGGGACGCATCAAATTACGTAACGGCTACCGAGCAATTGCGAATTCGAGATATACACGATAGAAAAAACAATCATCTCTCATTTGTCAATCAAGTCAATGAGTTATAGCAATTTGGGCTTACCTTCCGCTCTTGGTAATGATCATTTCGGTCCCCAAACCATGAAATTTCTCCCAAAGGTCCTTTGTTTCCAAGTGGGCTTCTACAGACTTCAGCTCTTCGCAGTTGCACTTGCCCACGATGGGGGTTGCCTTATCGGCCTTTTCTTTTTTCTTGTCCGACTTGGCCTTGACCGGCTTGACCTGGTCAATGCTGTCCACGCTGTCTTTGCTGGACAGGTCGAAATTGTCCTCGGATATTTTGGTCGATTGCTTGTCGATGTCGTCGTCCACTAAAGGGCCGGTGTCCGTATCTGAAGGGGTCAGCTCTGGAGACGTCGCACATCTTTGTCCGCCGGGTGAGAGGAGAGAGACAGGGCTTAGCGGACTCTGAGAGGTCCGTTCCACCATTTTTGCTGTAAGAAAGTGGGAATAAGTTTAGCCTTGTGGTATCAAAGAATAATTTTCCTTTATAATTTTTTAAAATAAAAACTATTTACTCGAATATATAAGTCGCACTATTTTTCCAACATCAAGGCTGTTTTCGCCATATGAACGAGAGTGTGAACTTACCGCGGAGCACATTTCCGGACAGAAAAAAAATGTGTGCCTCATTTTTTTTATAAAAATTTATGACATTGTAACTCATACATTTGCTTATAGCATAGTATTTTTAAAATTTTAAAATATTTCATAAATAATTAGTTTTTTTTTTTAACACGTAAGGGGATAGCTCATTTAGCATTACGGTATAGGAGAAAAAGTGCGAAACACATTTAATAAAAGAAAAAATGTGTCAACTAGGATAAAAATGAGTAATATAAAATAAATGATTTTTTCTACAGGATAGCGAAGCCAGAATATAATATTAATGTTCGAGCATTTTTATATCTGGAAAAATATTCCGAATTTGGGTCGTATTCCTTAACATTAACCGAAGACAGTCTAATGTTACAGAAAATCGGGTGCGGCTTAGAATCCAAAGAAAAAAAATTCGTTGGATGGGAAGCAATTTGAGTAATTACAAGTTCATGAATGTATTTAAAAGTTAATAACACTGGTAAAACAATTAATTATTCATTTCTTATTAGTTCTCATTTTAAATTTATTTTTATTTCGTAAAATGGGACATTGATAAGCCATTCTACATTATTTTTCATTTTGCACAAAAAATCTTGAGAATTTGGGGTGTTGCTTAGAATTGATGGCGGCTTAGATTCAAATAAATACGGTAAGTAGTCAGATTGATAAGAAATTTCATTTAAAAAAATGTGTTTATTGATTATAAATAAAGGAGCAACACACAAACAGAATTTACATCTGCTGTTTTTTTTTTTTTTTTTTTTTTTTTTTTTTTTTTTGTTATCATTTTTCCTTATGCATGAGTTAATAACTTCATGTGAAGTCTTCCATAAATATTTTCTTTGTTCTCAGAAATAACGTTAAATTACTAATATTTACATTTAACTACACCTACTGCCATATCAATATTCTATAAAAATGAATCAGCTGCCACTATATAAAGGTTTTTAGCACAATCATTGATTTCTTGAAAGTCTTGAATTTCGTTGACAATTTTTCTACTTAATATTATAATACAAAATATTTTAATTTCCACAATTTTTATTTTTCATGTTTTTTGTTACACAAAAATTAAACGTATACATTTATCATCCAATAAGTTTGACGAAGCTCTTTCTTCTGATCTATTTATCTGATATTCTTTCTCCTCTTTAGAGGTTCAGCTAACAGTAGACGGTTGTCACTAATTTTGTAGAAAGAATCTTCTTTATACCTAATTTTATTAATCCAATGTCTTTAAAAATTATAAATTAAAGCTGTGTTTTTCAATTTATAACTTTTACTATAATTAAAGATTATAATCTAAAAAAAATGCTTACAAGAATATCTCATGTTATCGTTTATATGTCTCACATTAATATAAACCAAGAAATAAGCAATTATTTTTAAGACTATTAATAAGCTTTTGTTATTTATCCCCCACCCTATCAACAGTAACATATTAGATAGAAGCCCGCGAAATTCATTGTGGCAAGGGAGAGCTAGATTACGTGTGTCGTTATGGCCATAGTCTTGAGTGTCACCATGCCACACAGGTACTATATGTTTACAAATCTTGGCCCTACGGCACAGTAGTTAGCGTCACTAACTACTATTACGCGTTCGGCTGACTGAACGGTTAACAATATAAATAGCATAGATACACTAAGCACAGTTACTTCCTATATTTTAAACCCTTAACTGCCACCGGCGAAAATATCTGTTTTTCTCAAGCGGTGCGTTGAGTGCCTGGACGTATATATACGTCTTTCTCAACCAGAGTGTCGAGTGCTCGGACGTATATATGCGTCTTTCTGAAATGTGATTCTTTTCTTTGCACTGCTATCAGTTAAACTATTCCGAAGGGTTTGGAATGCTATAAAATGACCTTGCTAGTGTTTAGAAAGTATTTATTTTTAAAAAAATATTTTCTTATTTGTGCATTTTCTTTCCCTCCGCAATATACCGCATACGCGTGTCTATATGAAAAACGATGGCACTGAAGAGCGAATCGCTTAATTTTAATCCGCAATTAAAGGGTTAAAAATAGTATGAGATCAACTCAAAATAATCGGAAGAAAGAAAAAATAATGGATTAACTGACAAATTTTATTTTAGAACTAAGAATGCTGATTAGCATTAGGATTAAAAAGCATACTCTGAATTAAATTTCAGTTAAGACTCTCTTTTTTTCTATTTTAGATTGTTTTAAAACACAGCGTTTTTTTTTTTTATTTAATAAGCCTTGATTCAATTCATTATCTGAAATCGATTGGAAAAGTTGAACTCTATACTTATGTGCATTATGATATGTTAGCTAAATTTATCTGTGAATGCTATACTCTTGTATATCAATACGTACAGTGAAATACGTTTAACGCAAAAACGCTTAATATTGGTAAACACGAAATAATACAACTGTCCCTACAAACTACTATGTATTTTTATGCCTTTTTTCTCTTAACACAAAACGAAAATCACCTAACGTGAAAAAATTTCCCTTCTGGAAATGAAGAAAATACGGAAAATATCAACCACGCAGGTTCATCATCGGAAAAATTCGTTGCAGTAGATAAAGATAATGTGTGTACAGCCCCTATTATGACAGACAAAGACATTTTAGAATTTGTTCAAAGCTTAAAAAATATCATTGATGCAGATTCCGAAGAGGAAAATTAATTGAATAATGCAACTCCTGATTCCATGTTACCCCAAATTAGGAATTAATGAAAAGTATGCGTAATTATTTAGACACGCATTTTAACGGAGAAATCAATAACAAAATGGACGACATCGAACAATTTGATGCTAAAAAAGGCAAATATAATAAAAAATATCATCAGATTATTTCCCCAAAACTCAAGAAATGTTTTGTTTTTCAAATCCTTGACAATTTTATATTAAATTCCATTGTAATTGTTTCTGTTTGATTAATTTTTTAATACATGCATATATGCATATCTATGTATAAAAAAGGTACTCTAGTAAACTTAATTTTGCTCAATGTATATATATATATATGAAATAGATTGAAGTAGTGTTGGCCAGTGTATGTGAGTATCACTTTTAATTTAGTAATGACGTCTTCAGAATAGCCCTACCTCCTTTATTATGAGCATACATCAGCAGATTAAAGCACAATTAAGTTATATTTTAACATTGAATAGACAGCGGCATTTTAGAGGACACAACACAAAGACAAAAAAAGCAGCAAGTATTTACAATCTTAAGTCTTAAGCAGAAAAAGAAAGCGCGATTACATCAGATTTTGGTGTGTTTATACCAACAGTGCACAAGCGCGTGACTATTATGTAATAGTAGTTCTGATTGGCTAGAATGCGCGGGATACGGAAATCGGTTTAGCCGATTACGATTAAGATTACAATGTTTATTTTTAAACCTAAGAATTAAAAAAAGATTATTTATAGATCATTAAAGAGTTAATTAAAAGTATGTTAGAGGGAATTATTACATATATATATACATTTAAAATATCCTTTAACACGAAACTCTTTTAACACGAAAAAATATTTCAGTCCCTTTAGTTTCCTGTTAAACGATCTTTACTGCATCATCAAAAGACATTGAAAAAATAGTCTCACACGGTCCTTTTTTTTACCTCCGAATTACTTGTTTAACAACCCAATCGCTTCCTCTACGGACACCTTCAGATGAATACTAAGTTTCTTCGATACAGTTATCGCAAAAAGGAAACATTCATATAATTTGTTGAAAAAAAAAAGAATCAAAAAACGAAAAAAAAACCGAACACAAGTCGTAATAAGAAAACTTTTAACACTTTCCTATCAGTCTCTCCCGAAAACTCGAAATTCCAGTTGGCACCTGGAAAGCATGCTCCGCATTCGTAACAGCTCCATAAATCCCGATCGCCCCAACATAAACGCTCTTCATATCCTAATATAATCGAACAGTGTTTAGATGCAAATGATCGCTCCATGTAGCGCACCGCAGGACCAGTTGCCAGATGTCCGCTCGAATTTATCATGCAAATGCGTTGCGCGCAAGACATGATCAATTCTACAGCTAGTATTGATCAAGGGTACCAGGTGAAGTACTTCTCTGAGGGTTAAGCCTTTGACTTCTGGGGTTGGATTAAGAGTCTTTTCACTGTTGAAGTTGGCAATAAAGCAAGGGACTCAGCATTTATTGGTCAATTGAGTTATATATGATAAGCTACTGAGCATAACTGACAACTATATGTAATGAGATAAATTTTCTGTTCTTGTGGTATGAAAGAACATGCGTGAGTTGTTTTTCAATACTATTTTATCATAGGCGTAGCTGCCACCGTATCAATGATACGGGGCCCCCAAGCTAGAAGGGCCTCAACAGATGTAATAATTCGGCACTTCCAAATAAGTCTTAGTGATGTGATCATTATTATTGAACTTCCAAAATGGGGTCCCCAAATAATGTTGATACAGGACCCACTCAGGACTAGCTACGCTAGTGTATTTTGTAGTCGATTATCGGCTGCAAAAATTATCATTTTAACCTTTATAGGACTATAAGGTTGATAAAAGGAAATATTTGTATGTAATTGTTTATTTTTGTTTGTTTAGACATACAATAAATAAAAATCATAGAAAAATATTTAGCAATGAGTATTTTTTTTTTATCAATTTGTAGTTTTATCAGACACATTTGTTTTCCTTTGTTCAAATATATTTAATTATTACAAAAAGTTATATTTACTGAATAACGTAACACATAGTAATATATTACTAATTACACAATAAACTGAAATAATACAGAGTTCCCGTTTACGTAATTGCGGGATTTACACAAGCGTTCTATTTTAACATTCCGTATGGAAAAATGCAGTTAAAGATACAATTAAATATACTATGATTACCAATTTTAAAAAATGGAAGAAAATATTTCCATTAGTCATTAAAAGGTTAAACTTATATTTAAATAATGTATAGCAAACACTATTGTAATTGACCTGCTAATCATATTAAGTGTATTTATTTAATGTAAAAGCATACTACACCAAAGTTGGGGTACCCTCTTTTCCAAACTACCACACCAACAGGAGGACTTAGAACCTCCTAAGATTTAACACGCATCATCCCCTTTACACGGTGGATCTGTATTGACTCCAGGTTTCGAACTTGTGACTCAACAACGCCGGCCACGAGTTCGTGACTATGAACACTTTCCTACCGCGACCTCTCACCTAAAACTTTCGGAGCCTTTAAGATTCAATCCAATCAGTATTAAAGACATCATAAACTTGATTTTGCTGCGAGCATTTTTTAACTGAATTTTCCCTTTTCTTTCTTTTTTTTTTTTTTTTTTTGGAGTTTACTTTATGATCCAATAGAGGTGTAGTTTTGAAACCTTCAACTAAAGGAAATATCACAAAAAATATTTATAAAAAGGGCGAAAATCACAAGAGTAAGTTATTCTAAAAGCATGGGCTTTTAGATTAAGATTTAAACCAGTTATTTTCTAATAATAATCGTTCAAAAATTTATTCTCAAAAATTCAGCAGAGATGCCCATTAAACTGAATTCATAATAACAAAATGTTACTGTTGATATTACATTTCTACGGTACTAAAGCGACGATAACGGACTAGTATTCAAAGTACGTTTCAATATATAAAATAGAAATATATTTACGGTATTCTCAGTATATATATGTAGTACAAGGTTAGCTATGTACTTACATCAAATAAAATCCATAGTTGTGTGTGTGTTTTTGTTTCAAAAATGCCTTTATCTTTATTCACAATATATCATGTCTCAGTTACGAGGAGTCTGATTCAATATAGCAAATAATATAACTGAAGCAGTCATAAAAGTTATTGACGACGCTAAGATCAGCGAATAGTAAAGTTCAAAGTATTATGATCTGTAAATAGCACTGCTGTAATAATACCGTAATAGCACTAATATGGACATTGCTAATACTGCAAGAGCACTAATATAGACATTACTATACTGTGCTAGCACTAATATGGACAATTACTTATACTGTTTTTTCATTGATGCACTTTCAAGGAATGAGGAAACTCAGCATCAGTTGCTTTTCATTCACATACGGCAGGTGTGGGCAACTTGTTTTGGCTCTCGAACCACAGTGTGACAGAAGAGAGTACTGGAGGACAGCCCTTTTTTTAAAATGATTGCATTCATTACAAAAAAAAAAGTTAAATAAAATTATTGACAGTTTTATTTAATTCATTTATTGAGCTGATTTCATATTATCTGTGCCTACAAGCACCCTTAATTTTAGATTCAGTTTAATGAGACAAATGTACCCTATCATACTTTCCTACAATTTTTTTTTTAAATCTGCAGTGAGGTTGCTTGTTTAAGGTATCCGACCACGTTCGGAACCGTGATTTTGAAGAAACGTATAAATGGATAATATTTACGATATTTATAGTGTCACTTAGATTAGAAAATGTATATAAAATTGTTTTAAGAATAGTATTACAATAAAAAATGATTTAAGTACAATATTTTGACAAAAAATGAACATAGAATGACCCATTTTCAAGATATTCTCCTTTTGCGAAAAATGCTTCTATTATAATAATATTTCGCCTGTATATAGCTCAGACCTCTGTACAGAGGCTCAACTAAAATGTTTGAAATATATAACTTAAAATTGAGTTTATCCATGTTTTACGACAATAGAGGGAAGAAATTTTAAGAAAACGTCGATAATTATTTCAATGGGTTGTAACTCTGAAAATAATGTGAATTTTTCAAAAATCATAGTTGGGCCTCTGTACAGAGGTCTGAGCTATATACAGACAAAATATTATTATAATAGAAGCATTTTTCACAAAACGAGAACATTTTGAAAAAAGGTTATTCTAAGTTAATTTTTTGCTGAAATATTGTATTTAAATAATTTTTTTTGTCAAAATGTCCTTAAAGCAATTTTATACATGTATTCTGATCTAAGTGACACTAAATATCATGAAAATTATCCATTTATGCGCTTTTTTAAAATCTCGGTTCCTAACGTAGTCGAATACCTTAAATTCTCATTACAGTCTGCAAGTTTATGTAAATCAATTTGTATCTATATTTTACTTTTGTTGATCTTCATGCAAGAAAAACTTCACTCACAAATATGTGCCGAAAAAAAAATAAAATAAAGAACAATTTCATCCTCATACATTGAAATTTTCCAGCTGTAGTAGATTTGTAAAAGTCAATGTCATAATGTTAAATATTTACTTCATGCTGTTATTTGGCTGCAAAGTCAATAAGTTCAAGCTGTAGCTCCTTAGGTGCTGTATCAAGATATGCAGCAATGGCATAACAATAAATTTAATTTAGGCTTAATTTTCTTACTATCTTGAAATCTTCTTGTGACTTCTTCCTCCAAACTCTGCAGATAATATCTTAATAGAAACACTTTTAAATACTTTGTTTCCTTAATAAAGAAATTCTATTTTTCCGAATAGTAAAAAATACAAAACGGATTTTTGATCGCAAGCGGAAAAGAAATCTTGGTTAAAAAAAGTGCCGGCTTAAACATTGGGTGCTTGGGGTGCGAGCCCAGGGGCCTAGGGCCCGAAATACCTGTATAAACTGGTCTTAACCAGATTTTCTGGATATAAATTTCGATCCGCCTGTGCAAAGGAGGTCTTCTGCGCCCGCAATGAGCTTAAATCAGCACTGGTTCAAAGCGGATTTTCTAACTGTTTTGGCGAGCCAAAAAAAAAAAAAAAATCCTCTTTAGCCCACGGGCCGCTATTTGCCTAACCCTGAGATGAGAAGAAACAAATCCGAAAATGGTTAAAATTTAACATTTGTAAAATCATCAATATAATTACATCAAGATTCAATGCATTGAAGACAAATGTATAATAAACGGCATATCTCTTTGATACTTTATTAATTATCAATAAATATTCATGATCCGCTAGGAGAACAGCGTTTACGATTAATTAAATTCCAACTTTTAAAAAACAGAATAACAAACTGAGTCTTGAGTATAATTCATAGCGAAGGAAAAAATAAAATAAAAGAAGAATGAGAGATGTATAAAAAAGAAAGTTTTGAAAAGTATAAGACGTACACTGCAGGAGATTATAAAAGGTGGGGTATTTTTCTTTTCTGAAAACCACTCTTTTTCGCAGAAACGTGGGGAAATTCAATTAAGACTTCGAAAAGGCTTTCTCACGTTTTCCCTATTTTTGGCTAAGTAATTAGGAATCTAAAGGGGAAAAAACAACAACTAACAAACATATCTTGTATACATGATCGGAAATTTTATTATTTTGTTGTTTCCGAAAATCTTACGCATGTCAAAACTTTTCAGAAAACTTCTAATCTTTGTAAATGCGCCAAAAAATAAGCCTACTTGCAAATATGTTATAAATTCCCGCCTAAAACACTATGAGAAATTATCATCTGCTTCGTTATGATGAAAGTTAAAAGGAAAAAGAAAAGGAGAAATAAATCTATCGATAATTATTTTGAAAAATTACTTAATATTAAACAAACCAAACACTCCCCCTTTGAAAAATATAATTTTTGGCAAGCATTTTTATCGCCACGGTGGCAATCAATTTTCTTTTCTTGCCAAATTAGAATTACTTTCGAGAAAAGATAAAGCTTTCATTTCATTTACTGAGCCTTTTCGAGTATCTTGCAGACAAAGAAAATTCATTTGTATTCATAAAGGGAGAGCTGCGGAAGCGTAAACATTTTGCGCGATAAATTTTAAATCGTTAAATTCGGCTCCAATTTTTTCTCAGCTGCTTTCCATTCATTAAAGCTTTAGGGTTGTTGTAAATTAAGAAATGGTTTTTCATTATTTGGATTCTCGCCAAATCTCGCCAAAATACTTCGAATAGCCAAAATTAATTGAAAAAAAACGGAATTTTCGAACAAAATAAGATTGGAATTTTACTAATTACTGATTTAAATATATATTTTTTTTTATTTGGTTTTGTACTCAATTCATTTTTAATAAATGTTTTTAATTTTATAATTAAGAATGTTATTACATCAAATTTTAGAACTTAACAAATTCAGATATGTTGAACTATTTTGCATAAATAAAAATGAAATCCATTTCTTAAAAACGAAAACAAATAAGTACAAAAATAAAGATTTTAAAATAAAATTATAAGCTTTTATAATTTCGAACTAAGGTCTATTCCTATTTAATATGTTTATTAAGTTTTTGTTTAAATGTACTTGATTTAGTTTTTAAAGGTGCAGTTTTTAATTAAAAATATTTATATACTTAATTCAATTTTGCTTACTTGTAATAGATTATTAATTAACAAATATCTCAGAATCAAATTATTTTTATTTCTAATACTTCTGTAAAAGAAAAGAATTTTACATCATCATTATTTAAACATCTACAAAATTAATATTATTGTAAAAGTATTTATGTATTTCATTAAAATTTGCCTAAATGAATGAGGTTTCAATTAAAAACCATGGATAATGATAATAAATTAGTTTTCCAAGTGACGTTTTAAACAATCTGATAAAAGGGCATGAAAGAAATTAATTTAAAAATATAAATTTATTATAAAAACTATCTATTGTTGTTTCAATTCTAAGTATTTCATTATTTAAAATTCATTCGAAAACCAGACTATTAAGATAGGAGTTTTTCTCTTTATTAAAAAACACTTGATTTATATATATACGATGTTTACAAATTTAATTTTGAAATTAGCCTAGAAATATTCAAATTAAAGAATTATTGTTTTAGCATATTTTTTTTTATTTA
>BMAV01004527.1:87282-121630 GCA_019973955.1 Trichonephila inaurata madagascariensis | reverse complement strand
AATTAAAGGGATTTAATATATTAATTAAATATAATTAATAAACGATTTATGTGGTATAGAAGAATTGCATTCTCTTTTAATACCACTGTCTGCCAAGAAATATAAATTCTTAAGCCTTTCCAATTTGGATAAATTTCTACCTAAACGTTATTCCAATAAAATTTTTTAATTTTAACATAAAATTCAAAGCTCCTATTGCATAGAATGAAAAAATAATAATAACTTTCTGGTAGTTATATTGTTTAAATCATGAACTCTCTTTATTTTACCATAGACGTCAATACAAAATGTACATTCATTTTTAATGGATATCTTCATCTTAGTCACTCGAAAAAACTTGACAACAGCACTTAGGTGAAATTACATCACCAGTCAAGAACGAATCCTTCGATTCGAATTCGAATCTTGATTTGTTAGGAGGGGCCTCGAAAGAGGGTGTCAAATGGTAAGTAGCAGCATGACGAATAGTGCGTGGGGTATATTCCGCGTTTGACAACAAGCTGTATCTCTTATATCGGGATGTTTCTTGTCACTAGCCTCCCACCCTGCCAATAGGAAAACCTTCCATCCCGCTGTTCCTTCTCCTTCCCACCTAAACTGACGCAATACTGTAATCTCGTTGTCCAATCTGAGGCCATAAAATTCTTCCAGATTCCCGGCAGCAGGAAACTGATACACAGAGTAATTAACTTGCGTTTCTACCTGTCTAAAATGGTGTGATCTGAGCCTATTTGTTGTAATTAGAAAGTTTTGGAATTTTTCGTTTGGTGCTGAAAAGATTGTTAGTTTATTTTGATTAGAATTGCAGACAGCGATTTTTATTTGAAACATGTTTTATTACTCAATGCATGATGTATTTTAATAAAAAAAAAAATTAGCGAATACAGTAAAATAGTTTTTTTTATTAAAATTTATTCGTTTGAAAAAAATTTTCTCGCTAAAGATTATCATTTGGTTTTATTTAATGCATATCAGTAGATAATCTTAAATAACTGAAATGATTTGGTTGCCTTAAGATTTATATTAACTTAAATTTACTTAAAAATTATTTGATTTTTTTCATAATATTGATATGATTTGGCAAAGCAAAGAATTTTTTATGAAACATTTATATCAATGTTATTCGGTAATTAAATTAAATTTTATTAAATAAAATTATTATTTAATGAAAATAGCTTTAAAAATAATTAGCTGAACTTTTATTTCATACAGTTTAATTAATTCAATATTGTGAATAAACTTAATTATTAATAACAATTTTAGTATACTTCTATTAGTTAACTCATATATTTATTACATAACAAATATAATAAATATATAATGTTTATTTTTAAATTGGAAATGTAATAGTTTATTACATAAAAATGTGTAAACGGTCAAGAACTTTTATAGGAACTTTTTTGCTAAAGCTAAATAATTTCAAGTATTTACGATAACTAATCTTTGTCTTATAGCTTTTATTTTTAAGGTATCAAACTATGCTGACATTGTCATTTTTAGTCAAAAATTATGATATCTTTCTATCTTATCAATACAAAAATTCAACTAACTAGATTGTCAAATCTGTCTTTGTTTTGACTGCGTGATAATTAGAAAAAAATTACGGAAGATTATAAAACACTACTACACGCCTACCAAAACAAACCTTTTTTAAACTTTAAACATGTTTTACTCAAAGTTTTATTTGTGAAATTGATGATTGCTAAATATGGTACCTCAAGAACCAACAGAAATACATGAAATTTCATGTAAATATTTTTCATGGTATTTTCAAAGTGAACAAAAACTATAAAATTGAACAATTTTTAATGAAGTTGAAGTTGGATTTTCTATGACATGTATTGTAAAAATTATTGAGAATTCCTAGTGCTCAGATTCGATTGGCTAAAATTTTTAATTCAATACGAATAATTTAAAGTTTTTAGCCTATTCATTGGAAATATGTTTAAATAATATTGCACAAAATCTTTTTTTTTTAAAAAAAAATAAATATTTTTTGAAATTAAACGTTTGAAAAAAGTCTAAAATTTCTTAAAATTATAAAAATTTTGAAAATATTTAGACATAAACATTATTTATAACTTCATTTTGAATTAGTTCGCTTAAAAGTGAATTTAAAAATTTTAAACCATTTTTTAACATTAAAAATAAAATTTCACGCCTTTTCAGATATTTTAAGTAACAATCAAACTTTGAAAAAGATGAGTATATTATTATAAAAAAGGATCAAGACGAAGTATACATGTTATATAACTGATTTTTATAGGAAAGCAATTCAACCAAAAATAATACCAATATTTAACTATATTTTGAACAGCATAGTAGTAATTCTAGAGCACTAATACTTATTTTTCTCATTACGTATTGGGTGTTTAAAAGAATTATGAATAAAATTAATTTTGAAAAAATCCATTTCATTGTCATTTTCTAACTTAAAAATTCCTAAAGAATTTAAACACAGCCGTGACTCTTCCGTGTGGTCCTTAAATATATGATACAGAAAAAATTAAAAAAGTCAACTAGGTGAAGTGTGGTTTGGTTTATGTATATGGATTCATAATTTCATTACAAATAACTTTACTTGAATTGAATGAAAATATATTAAAACTTTTCAGTCAACTTTATTTAGTTCCCTTATTGGTGTGATTGCTAACTGAAATCTCTTCAAGGACAAAATGTATTATAAAACCTTTTATTAAAGTTCATTAGCTTTATGTATGTCTTAAGACAAACGACAATTCTCATGTTCCACAAGACAGACTTCCATTTTACTTTATTTCACTTTTAGCCGTTTCAACTTTTTAAAGAAACTTATCTGAGAAACGTGTCAAGTGAGTATCGAAAATAAGTGTTCTAAAATGACAGTGATAATATAGAGTAAAATCCCCCTCCGCTATATACTGCAGCAATCAATCAGTTTTGGCAGCAATGCATGTTTTGCTAATGATCTTTCTGAGCAAGATTTCAAATTTTATTTTTAAAGAGAAACAAATCTCAAAATTCTAAAACCTTTTGTCAGATAGAGATGAGACTCAATAGAAATGATTTTTTTTTCTTTGCTGAGTATTTATTTTGCTTACAAAATTAAACTTTGAAAAATATTTTAATGCATCATTATAATTTTTGGTTAAATTTTCGTTTAAATTCAAATTGCTCTTAGCGATTTGAAATTTTAGAATAATGCTTTCATAACAATTTTAATTATGTTGAATTACCAAAGATTTTTAAAATTGTATAATTGGGAACAAAAAGATTTTTGTAATAATTTTTTTAGGATCATTAAATTTTTTTTTTTTTTCGTAATTTTTTTCAATAATAGAAAAAATATAGCATTTAAATATTGGGACTTGAATCAAAGGAAAAATTTTAAAATAAAAGTACGTTAAATATGTCGAGGTTCAAATCCCTCGCGTTGGGGGCATAAGGAAGTTTGAAGAACGTTGTGCCATTTCAGGTATCGTCCTCATATCACTTGACCACGGTTCAAAATTAAAACATTCATTTTTGAAGTACGATGTTAATAAATTGTCAATCAATCAAGTAGAAAGAATATTAAATAGGTATTTGACCATGTGATATTTTGAAATGCATAATCTTTTCTGTTATGCTTAGCCTAACTTTTGTAAATATTTATTGCTATAAATAAAAAAATTCAAAAAAAAAATCAGATATTATTTAAAAAGATTTAGCATTATTAAATTAATTCCACAAACATAGTACTTACAGTTTTTTTTTTCAAAAAAACATTTGCTATAAATAACCGATTTTTATGACAATAATGGTAAGAATTTTTTTTTGTTGTTGTTAATATTTTAATCAATCAAAACAGATATTTCGTTTTGAAAATTTCGTTTTAACACTGTTTTTTTGGGAGAGGGGGTACAAATTGCATTGCAGTGTCATCCTTTGTCCATTTTACTTCTTTTTTAAAGCTTGCCATCCTTAAATTATTCACCTTTTAGATTCATTCCTTGTCACACATTCAATGATGACGCAACTCAAAATGTCCGTGGGATGGTTTAATGACGTTTCTTGCACCTCATTGACATCAAATCTCATTTCTAACTATTTTCAATTCCTATATTTAGATATGATAACAGAACTAAATGTGCGGAAATGAAATCAGGTTTGTGGTTTTTAAGCGTTTAAGTGTTGACTTTCATAATGTGCTAGTGGCCTGTAACCCATTAGCTCACAGAAACATAGGAAAGATATTAACAGAGAATGTACTTTGATATCCATTAAGTCAATATACATATATATGAGTTTTACAGTAGATATAATTTTATTTTTAACCTTAGTATATTACAGTGTTGACAAATACAAAAATATTCTGATAATGTTACTCTTATAATTATAGTATTTAACATAGTTTACAGTTATTTTAGTAATAATTTTATACTTATTGCTATACTTCAATTAATCCTGTATTATTATAGCTCTGAATTTGTGTTCAGAGTTTGTTCTCTAAAACTGGCAATAACTTTCTTATTGTTTATAGGTTCATCGTGATCTAAGCATTAAATGCATCGTTAAGTTGCCTTTTCCTTATCATAGGTTCAGAACTTCTGTGTAATATTTTCAATAGGATTTCGCTCAGTATTATAAACAGAAAGGGAGAAGGATGGTCACCCTCAAAACTGGTAAAGCTCACTTTTATATAAAATTAAAAAGAGCTGTCCTTAGTCAGCATTGATTATAATACTGCAGCATCTATCTTTTTAAGTTTCTAATAACTGCATGCTTCGCGTTTTACTTAAGTGCTCAAATCATTTCTGTCTCTCTAGAAGAGATTATAAATATATAGAGAAAGAAAGAGAGCGAGAGAAACAGAAAAAGAGGGAGAGAAAGAGTGAGGAAAGAGAGAGAGAAAGAAAGAGAGTGAATGAGAAAGAAGAGAGAGAGTGAGAGAGAAAGAAAGAAAGAAGGAGAGAAACTTTTTCTTATTATGTATTTAGAATTTCTATCTGTTATTTTCAATAAGATTTCATTCAATATTAGAGACAGATATGGGAATATTGACTAGCCGAAAGAGAGGAAGAGAGAGAGAGAGTGAGTGAGAAAGAGAGAGATAAACTTTTTTTTATTATGTATTTAGAATTTCTATCTGTTATTTTCAATAAGATTTCATTCAATGTTAGAGACAGCTATGGGAAGATTGACTAGCCGCAAAACTGGTTGAACCCCATTTTTGTATCAAATTAAAAGCTTTCCTCAGTCAGCACTGATTATAATACTGCAGTTTCATCTTTTTTAAAGTTTCCAATATATGTATATTTATTTTTCTTTCAGAGTTAAAGTCATTTCAGCCAATCTAGTAGATTATTAAAAACTATATATATATAGAGAGAGAGAGAGCAAAAGAAAGAGTAAGATAGAGAAAAATAGGAAGAGAGAGTAAGCTAGAGAGGGAAAGAGGAAGAAAGAGGGAGATAAAGATAAAAAGAGATAGAGAGGGAAAGAGAGAAAAAAAGAGAAAAAAGGAGAAACAGAGAGATGGAGAGAAAGAGAGAGAAAAAGAAGAGAGAGGGGAGAAAAAGAGAGAGAGGCAAGAGAAAAAGAGAGGGCGAGGGAGAGAAAAAGAGAAAGAAAGAAAGAGAGAGAGAGAGCACACAAGAGAAACAAAGCTGGAGAGAAAAGAGTGAGAGAAAGAAAGCGAGTGTGAGAGAGTCTCATTATATCATATATGTATATGCTTCAATACTATTTTCATATAAACCGACTTACAAAACAAAAACGTTACATATTTATTTCTCGTGGTTTCAAGTACGGATATATTAAATTGAACAGAACGTATATATATGAATATATGTGTGCGTGTGTGGAGGGCTTTGTTGTTACACTACGTATAATTCCTTTTTAAGACTACAATTTCAAACTCGTAAGGAAATTACCAGTTCCTAATTAATTAAAAGCTAAAAAGCTCAGCGATTAGCGAATGAAATCGCCCCTCAGTGGCAGTACTTCATGTCTTCCCGGTAAGCCACTTCATTACAGAAGAGTAAATAGTTATAAATAGATGAAGCCACACACACAAAAAAGTGATTTCTCAGCAAATGCACTTATATGTCACCCTCAAGACAGTCTGTTGTTTGAACAGAAGGTTCATAGGTTGCATTTTACGACTCTCGGAACGCACTTTTCAGATAAATCGCCAGATTTATTTTCGCGTCTTGACATAGGGGTAGTGATTTAATTTGTTCGGTAATGTTAGCAGCTGCAGTACCTCAGGTGACTCATTGTTTACAAGCGAATGAGACGACGATTTGGATATGATTTCAAGTAATGAAAGTTCTCGATTTGGTCAGGAATGGTAAACAACATAACTGCCTACGAAATTGCTTTTTTCTGATTATCGAAGAACTTTGATTTAGGGTTTTCGTTGTAACTCGAAGGGAGACGATTCTGCAATCGAACCATTTCTGGACTCGAATCAAGACTACATCAAATGCTTTTTACGACTTGAGTTGTGTTTACGATCTGTTTTCTGGCTTGTACAAAAACAGATATGTGTGCGGAGTTCAATTTGTGTCGGTTTTTGCGATCAATTTTGTTCTCGTGTGTTTGTTGAGAGATTCGAAACCCGTTACTGTTGTTTAAGTTTGGACAGGTATATAAAAATGTATTTACTTTCCAGCTTTTATGTTTTGCAGGTAATAACGTCGAGAAAAACATTTTTACAGGCAAGATATTGTTTAAAGTTCAAATTCGATTGTAACAAAATCCATTTGTGGGTGATTTAAACATCTGTGCGTGTTCTAATTAGCGCTATTCTTCATTGCGTCATAAATAAAACATAATACAAATGAAAAACAAAATCTTTTGTTTTATATATGCAAGACCAAAAAGCTACAGTTACATTAGATTGCATAAGTGATTTTTATACTAAAAAATAAAACAGATCGGATTAACCATGATTCATCCGTGAAAAACATTCTAAAACAAATATTAGATTTTAACATTTCTCAAACGTTTAGAGTGCGTTGAACTAACAAAACAAACAGAATCGTATATATAATCGGATTTTAGGTCTGCTTTCATCATATTAGTTATGTTTAATAATAAAAGTGTTATTGCAGTGTGCTATATTATTTTACTATTATGAACAGCTAAGAAATAAACGGAAATCAAGTCTGGTCAACAAAGTTTAAAACGCAGTTTAACTTACACTTGTTTGACCAGCTTTTGATGCTCATATTTATATCGGAATTGCGATAAATTTTCCACATAAAGTATTCACTAATATTGCAGGTAGTTGCGAAATAAATCTATTATGGTGTATATTTTTAATGTGTTTTTTTTTTTTTTACATTTTAAAAAAGTATATTTAACTTTTTAAAGAGTGATTAGTAAACGCAATAAATAATTTTCGTATATTTCTCTCGACTGTTTTTTTGTAATAAATGCTTAAATAACTTTTTCAAATTCTAGGACATTTCAAAAATAATATTTAATAAGTAAAATTATCAGCTAGAAGGAATCTGACTTCAAGAAAATAATAGTATTTCAGATAAGTCAAATATATTATGAACGCAGTAGCGTACAATGAATGGTGGTGGATGAGGTTTTAAGAAATATATGAACGAAAGCGCTGAGACGTAATTCTTTAAATAAAAAATTAAAAATTTGTTTGTGTGTGGGAGGGGTTTGAATCCCCAAATCCTACCCTTTCGTTCACCACTTAATGGGCTAAATCAGTAGCGCGCACAGAAATTTTTCAAGGGGGGGGGGGGCCGGGGGTGGAAAGTTCACCATTCTTGTATCATGCTATTTTTGATTTTGTCGATTTTCAGGAACAAAACACAGTAAAAAACTAATTATTGAATAAATAATTAGCATTAATTAAAAAAAAAAACATTAATAACAAATATTTAATTAAATTTTACTATTATATACTTAGAACTATAAACAATCGGAAAAAAAGCAAGTGCTTTGGGGGGGGGGGGGCCCGCACCCCCCGGCCCCCCCCTTGTGTGCGCCACTGGGCTAAATCACAAATTAAAACTGTATTTAAAATGAATGAAAAATTTGAAGGAAAAAAAATAAAATTAAGAGGAAAACAAAACTTTTTTCCTTAGGAAATTATGAAAACACAAAAAAAAAGTAAAGAAGTTAATTAAATGATTCTAAAAACTGTTGTTTAATTTTACTCTTTTATTTAAAAAAAATATTAAAACGTATTACCGTTTGATTTCTAGATGATAAAAGTAGAATGATGAAGTGAAAAATAATAGACAAATATATTTAGAAGCTTTAAATGTTATTAATTCATGTTAAGAAAATCATTATACAATATAAGATGTATTATATTATAAAATACCAAATCTTGATGTTGAAATTAATGTATATAATGCGTACATAATACATAAAGGAGCACACCAGATAGTAAATATAAGTAATATTTAGTATGTAAAAGCAAAGTATTTACAGCGCTTTTGTGATTATTAGTCACTGGTAATACTTTGATACTCAGTGCTAATTAATTTTTAAGTGAGTTTTATTTAGTATTTAAAGGATTTTAAATGGTAAATAATGCTCTCTAAAAGAGATTTGGCTTTCGAAGTTACAAATGAGAAGTAAAATAAATGATTCAATATTACTTATCACGATAAAAAAAATTTTTTTTTTTAAATTAGCAAAAAAATATAACAAGATGCGTTATACTGAGTGAGGAATTGTTTTTTTCTATTAACACTTAAATGAGGGGAAAAAAAAACATTTCAAAATATTGCGAAGAAAATATATTTGTCTTTCAAAAAAATATTCTTAAGGATTTTTTAAAATAAAAAAAAGAAAGAAAAGAGAAAAGAAAGCATGTTGAAGTGGAATTATTAAAACATCAAGCTGAAATTTAAAAAAAGTTTTTATCTTAACTTAATGCTTTTCCCCCATGCCATAAACAAAAAGACAAAACAAAAACAAAAAACTTTGACATGTTTCTCGTAAGTGCTTAAAGCTGTCTACACCAAATTTTAATAAATGGAACACAGACTTTAAAAATTTTTCTATAAATTTTAGAAATGCTCTTGAAGGTACTACAAAACTATCTGTATTTGAAAAACTATTACTTAGATTTTATTTCGATGAAAAGTATTTGGGCACCATTTGGACCTCTCCCCCCTCCCCCAATAGGAAATACCCAATATTAATATCATGTTTTCAGTTAGCTAATTTATAGATACAACATATTTCTTTTTATCGATAATTTGCAATGGAATTATTTTTTTCCCTGTTTGAAGTACAGGTTTATATTCTATACCAGGAGTTTTAATAATTAAATCAACATGCTGCAATAGAAAATTGAATGTTTTTAGATTTTTTGTACATTTCAAGGGCACTGTATATGATTCTGTGTCTAATAATCTTTTCAGTTTACATTTTAAGATCGTAACATTTTCTATATCAGTAAGATTTCAAAATGTGGACCCTGTCTTCTAATACAGCATAAAATATTTATCTTAAGCCCTACGTGACAAAAACTTTTATAGCATCACGACTTGAAAATTCCAAGGTGCCTTATCGATATAAAAAAAGGACAATACCACCATACAGCTCAATCGAAATCATTATGACAGTTTAAAAAGCGTTTAATTCCAGCTGTTTGTGCGTGTCCCATGCATGCTTCATTTCTCAAACAAAAGTTCAAGAGCAAAGAGGACCCTGCCCATTGGAACTTTCCAATCAGTACCAGCAGTTACTTTATAGCCCCATAAATTACACCATTTTCCGCTTCGACTTCTTGCCATCTTCCCGTTCGGAGCGGAAACAAAGCCATAGCAGAAGTAAGAAATTGAGCATCGCTTGTCGTGCTTGATTTCTTTTTCTTTTGTTGTTTTCATGAGATGTGGTTGTTGAACTTGGCCGTGCTAAACGGCTTAGGAATCAATATGTGCTACTGATTGATTGGGCTTTTGTTGGAGACGTTGACCGAACATAGGCAATGGATGGCGTGAAAAATAACAGGGTATTTATTCGTTGTTTTGTAAGGAAATATATGGACGTTGAACTTTATGGCTCATTAAAGTATTCGATTAATTATTTCAATTCAACCTTCCGAGAGGTTGGTTCTGCAATTCTAAGCCAGGAATTCCCACACTTTTATTGACCTGTCGACCTCATTTAAAAAACAATTTTCTTGATAGTTCACAGCATATACGATCAGTATACCACTGGTAATTCTACAAAAAAGGCTTAAATGTAACAAAGAATATTAAACTTAAAAAATGGTTTATTAGATTTATGTTTTAATATTTTATACTATGACATTTTATCCTTTAGATCAGGGGTGTCCAACCCGCGGCCCACCTTGAATAATTTGCGGCCCGCGAGATTCTTTACAACTTTACAAAATTCGACTATTTTGAAAAATATTTTTTGTTTAAAGAGTGGTTTTTTTTTCTGTAAAAAATAAATCCTATAACTGTTATTATTTTATCACGTTGCTTCTGTTGTTGCGAATCTTTTTTTTTTTTTTCTAAATTGAAATTTATCAAACATAAATCGTGCTCGAACTTAACGCACGAAAATCTGCAACATCAATTACGATACGCAAATACACATGCATTGAGATCGACTTGCAAAAACCAAGTGAAAGTGTTGAGAAACAGATATCTCCCTAATTAAATAAATTAAACATTATTTAATCATTGCATAATTATTATTATATTATCTATGTTTGTATACATGAAAAACAATGAAAACAATAATAATATATTAGTCTGTTTTAAACTTTCACTCCAACAAAAAAATGTTTGTAATGAATCCAAATCTATCTAAAGATATATATTTTCATATGCGGTCCGTGGGACTGTAAAGTTCTTCCGAAGTGGCCCTCGAGGTCATATGGGTTGGCCACCCCTGCTTTAGATCAAGGGTGACAAATAGCGGCATGCATGCCACACGTATGTAAAAAAATTATATTATTTATTATATTATTATATTATTTTAAAATGTATTAAATTTTAAAAATATATAAGGCCATTCTCATTTATTTAAATATATATCATGGAGAGTTTAATTGAATTACTATAGTTCTCAAATCATAAATAACAATATAACTTTACGGTTTCAATAGTTTTTAATAATTTCACTTACTGCACATTTTAATATAAAGAATAAAATTTTAGGTCGTGGATGAAATTTTTTTTTGTTACAAGAATTGTTAACGTGTTGTATAATGCAATTGATAAAGAATATAATATTGAGAGAAAGACAGAAGTACACTTTTTACGTCTGACGGAACTTATTTTCAAATATTAATTTATATTAAAGATAAACCAAAACTGTAATTTTAATTAAGTAGATAATTAATTAAGATTCTTGAAAAACTTTTTTAAATATAGTATTATTTTATTTTAATAATTTATAGCAACAGTTTATATCCCATAGAAACTCGTCCTAGCCAATCCAAACTCAAATGGAACGATTGTATCGAAAGAGATTTAAATGGAATATTACTGTTAACTAAAGACTGGCTTGGAGGAGACTTTTTGAGAAGGTCCCAACTCACACCGAAGTTTTCAAGCCAGTGAAAAAGAAAAATCATTCATATATTAGTAATTCAAATTGGCTTGTTTATTTAATTTAATATTAGTATCTGTGTGTCCATATATATCATATATATATCATATATCTGGGCTTCATACAATTGAGTACAACAATATTATTAGTTGAAAATGATTCTTATCTCAGAAATATCTAATTCACAAAGGCAAACAAATCAATTTAAATTCATGTAAAAAAGAAGAAGAGAAAAAGTTGTCGCACAAAAATTGCCATCTTATCTTTCATTTTAACTTTAAATGACAGTTGAAAAACAACACAATTAGTCTGAATTGTTCTTTAAATGTTTTTATCTTTGACAATAGCCCTTTTCTTTTCTTTTGGAAACACTTAATCATCGATATCAGTAACTATAGCTTTCATCTCGTAAGCATAAAGAAATGGTTAAAAAAATGACAAAAATTATCAATAAGTCAAATGAATATCTAATAGCAAATAAGAAATATATATATACTGAATGTCTTGTATAGTTAATTATTTATTATCTTTTGGATGCTAGTACTAAAAATAATTATTTGCTTCGTAATTCTTTCTTACGCTTCAGTTCATATAGTTATCTTAATTAAATATTTGTTAAAGTATTTTTCGAACATAATTATGAGGCTGTTAAATTTAAAAAAGTAATTTATAATAATTTAAGATCTGATTTCAGATGTTTCAAATCAAGGGATGATGACTTAATTTTAAAGCGATATCATCACATGGGATTACTATTTCAGAAAAAAAACTAATAAATTCATATAAATCTGAATCAAAGACTTACGCAAACTTTAATGAGGTGAGGGAGGCGTTAAGATTTTTTTCTTGTTCAATTGTAGTCTAATGTGTTGCTGTTAAGTAATATTTAATACCTCTTGAGGCGTACTCATGGATCTCTAGTTTTGTATGCTATTGATACTTTGATTCAACATTTTTAAACTTGTTAGATGCGTTAAGCTAATTTAATGCATATGTAACAAATCTTTTTCTGATCATTATTAGTTAATTGAAAACCAAATGCAGTCGGTCTTCTATATAACGAAGTCGCTAAATCCGGGGAAAGAGTTCGTTATATGGAAAATTCGTTATATAGAGGTTCATCTTTTAATACACTTTATAAACCACATAAAACAAATTTTAAATTCATAAAAACTATATATTAAAAAGGTAATTATATTCACGCCTTTTTGAAATTAATATATGTTTATTTTATATATCTTACCCATCAAAAAAGAAAGAAACAAAGAAAAACTGCAAGGAAAACAAGAAAAAAGAATGTCGAAGAATTCACTGTATTTTCAATATTAAGAAAATAATTTTATACTAAAATTAATGAATTTTAAGGACATTTTATAAGTTAAAGCATACAAGTAATATTAAACATACATTATTTTATAATTAGAACACGGGGACACGGGGCAAATCCACTTAGGGGGCAAGAGAATATCGATGATGTTTCTAGTGAACTGGGCAATGGGGGTTAAAGGTTGAACTCCTGGGATGAAACGTCCAGAACTCTACGGCTCTCGGCGAGTAAGGATTTAATAAAACCATTTCAAGATTTATGACCACCATAAAATGTATTAAAGAGAGAATAACTTTAAATTTTTTCAGAAATACTTTAGAAAAAGGGAGAACAAAAATTGATTCACAAAAGAAAAAGTTCGTTTTGTAGAAAATGCACTTCGCTATAGAGAGGTTATTTTACGAAGAAAATCGTGAAATGTTCAAGGTTCCAAGAAAAAGTTCGCTATATAGAAAAATTCGCAATATGGAGGTTCAACTGTATTAATTTTGAGCTGGAAATGAAATTTATTTATGTTATTCCTGTATCCCTTTACTACACCATCTCTATAAAACCCAAAATCGCTAAAAAATCCAAAAATAAAATAGGTTTTTCTAAAATCTCGTCAATAGTAAAATTCTAGCAATTAAGAATATGATTGGGGTTAGGCCTGATCAGTCTTGCACTTATGATACTCTGGAAAGACTTTCTGGCCCTGACAAAATTTAGTTACGACTTCAATAATAAAACGGTACAAGATTTCTAGTAATTTGCTACTTTTTCTTTCTTTCTTTGTGAGAAAAACTATGGGAAGTGTTGTATTAAAATATCAAAGTTTAATTTAAATAATAATCAGAGGTTTTAATATCTCAATTCTTTTTTCTTTTGTAAAACAACAATAATTTTTACAGAAAAAAAAAATGTAAATTTTTCTTAAAATTGAAACAGAAAAGGAAGTTACAACTGTGTGTATGTGAGAATTACTAATATCTTTATTACAATGCATGCTATTTAAAAAGCATTCTTTACTGAAAGGTGAAAAGAGGTATGGGACATTATAAAGTAACACGCTAATTCAAACTTTTTAAGTATTTCAAATTAACGAAATTTTTACAGTTCATATACATAATTTTCAGTATACTAGCAGCATCATGAAATTTTTCGTCAAAATATCTGATGCAAACTATCGATACATCTATTTCAAATAAATGTTAAATTAAATTAAAGTGAAATAACATCCATACATTTAAGAGCTTTTTTTCAAAGTTAATCCATTTTTTTGTGGATAGAACATTCATATCAAAAGAGAACAAAATTCCACAAAGTTTATTTTCAAAATTATACTTTAACATTAAGTTTTATTCCGATTTCAAGTTTTTACAAGATAAACAATTCACTTAAGAAAAAAATTCCAATTCTTTTGCAAGGGAATAGTCCATGGGCATTCAAGAATAGATATAAAAATTCCTTTTTCCCTCTTTTCCTTCTAATACCCTTTTCTATTTGGAGTCCTACCTGAACTGATTTTACGACTAACAGCGCCTCTAAGAGCGGAACACACAAAAACTTTACGATAAAACCGAATTCGAAACATCTTCCCCACTCTCAGTGGGGTAAAAATCTTACGAACTCTCTCCGAGAAAAATTATCGATTTCCACTGAAAAAAAAAATCACATTCGACTTTCTCGATATAAAATCAAAGAAAAAGGATTTGGAATTTTTTTTTGTTTTGTTTCATTTGTCGTTGCTTGTGTTTTGTTTGTCGCTACCTACGGTTGACGGTGTTAACGACTTGATGAGTTGGTCGTTTCAGCGACAGTTTTCAGAAATGGCGTGCGATGCGCTGTTGGAAGGTCCCTGACCTTTCTCTTCCAATATTGGAAAAGAATCCATCGACAACCTGATCAACAAACACAGAGGGCTTTACTGCCACAATGAAGTTAGGGGAATAGAATAATCATCGAAGGTTTTTAGAGGGTAAAGATAGAGCTTTTATTCTTAATGCTTAATGTAGGGACATAGCTAGAAGGGGTGATGTTTTACATTATTCCCAATTAATATATTATGGATGAATTTCCTTAGAGAAAAGAATACTGGACAAAATAAAATTATTATTTTTGTACGAAAACTCTTAAAAGAATAATTATCATATCAGGAAATTAAAAAAAAAATTTTTTCTTTATTATTTCGAAACTTTTATCCTTTCAAAAATGGTACTATCAGGAGTATCCTCTCCTAGTGTTAAAGAACCCGGTCTAAGTTACGATCAGTGACGTAAATAAGGAGGGTGTGTGTGGAGGTTCAACAGTGGCGTAACGTACACCCCCGCATCGCAGGGAACCCAAAACCTGACTTTGCAGGGGGTCCTAATATTCTCCGTTAAGCCAGTGCCCATAGACCAAAATGTTTTTTATTTTTACCGTAGAGAATACCTCTCGGAACTTTCATCTACGTGTTTTTAGAACGTTACTCCCCCTATTAAGAGAGGTCTACGTTCGTCACTGGTTAGAAGTACATTATCAAATAAAAAGTTGAAAACTTGTTTCACACAATTTTGGTATTAATTTATCACGTGGTAATTCAAACACCCGTTTATTATATATATAATATTCTTAAAATTTAAAAATTTTCTCAAAAATAAATAAATAAATAACCCTTTTATTTTGGACACGTTAAGTTTAAAAAAAAAAAACCTATTTAAAGTTACAGTATAGGGTATAAAATTTGAAACGCTTTAAGCAACAGAAAAATGAATGAATCCCTACTCAAATGAGTTGCATTTTAATATGCATTATGCTTTAAAGGGTAGTGAAGTGAGAATATAATATTTGCATTCACATTGAAACTTTTTTTAATCGCATAAAGTATTTCGATTTTGAGGTTGTCTTCGTTTAGTGGTAAAGAATAGGATCCGAATCTGAAATATTTTTACAGATATAAAAGTACTCGTATATTAATATTATACTTTTGCTTCGCTATCCAATACAGAGCAGTATGTTTACTCATACTCCTCATTTTTTTTTCTGAGTTGATCTACCTTTTCTGGTATAAAATATGTTTCACATTTTTTCTCCTATTATGTAACACTAAATGAGCCATGTCTTTACATGCTAAAATAAAAAATTAATTATTCAAGGAATATTTCGAAACTTTAAAAATGTTATATTATGAACAGATGTATAAATTTCGAGATTGCAAATTTTCATAGAAACTGAGACATCTTTCTGCCTGAAAATGTGCTCCGCGTTTAGCTCAAACTTTCGTATATTTGGCGAAGACAACCTTAAAAAACCTACATAAAGAATAGGAGACAACACATTTTGTACAAGAAAAATAGATCTACTCCTACTGAAATGAATAGTATTTTAAAATGTACTACTCTCTAAAGGATAATGAAGTCAGAGTATAATATTTACATTCGAGCGTTTCCTTATCGCAAAAAGTATTCGGATTTTAAGTAGTACAGTAATGTACCTCATCATACGTTACTCCGACTTACACGAAGTGGCCGCGGTAGCCGAGTGGTATAGGTATCGGACCGTGGCTTGCCTTGTCACGAGTTCGAGCCCAGTACCACTAAAGACCCGCCGTGTAGGGCAGCGATGCACGTTAAATCTGTCGAGAGCTGAAACGTCCTCCCGTTGGTGTGGTAGTTAGGAGAGGGGGTGCCAGCTCAGGTGTCGCGTCCACGTCACTTGACCATGGTTCAAAATTACGTGGTCCGTCGCCAAAAGCCCTCGTGTAGCTAAACAGTGCGACGTTAATAATCAATCAATCAACCCGGAGTTCCGCGATTTTCAAATCTCGTCGATTCGTATTTTGCCTCAGAGGGAAAAAAATTGATGAAATTCATCATGTGATTGAAGAAGCTGTTGATAATAAATTTAGAAGTGGATAGTGATGGCGTTCAGAACTGATAAATTTCTACAATTAGGAGCTGACAATGGATGATCTCATAGAAATAGCAAGAACAAGACATTGAAGAACTTGAGTCTTTAGACCCAGTTCACAATTAGAAGATCGAATGACGGTAGAGAATTTAACAGCAGACCTCAGTTTAATTGAAAAAGAGTTAAAAATTTTAGAAAATATACTCTCCACACAGCTATGAGCGTATTTTTTTTAACAAAACAAAGAATAAAAAAAATATTAGCATGTTCCGAGAAAATTTTGCGAGAGAAAAAAATCTTTGTGAGCTAGAGCGGATTACTTGGTTACATTTTATGAAACCTTCTACATTAAAATAACTTCGGTTTGCGATTTTGTGTATGTGTGTTATTTGAGATTTTACTAAACATTTTTTCCCCGAAATTATTTCTTTTGTCTTCGGTCCCAAATGAAAATAATTCATATGTATTTATATCCGAAATCATACCCCGACTTACGCGGTTATTACTTAGTTCCACCTATCGCGTAAGTTCGGGGTATTACTTATTTTTTAACATTACACAAAGACTGCCTTAAGAGTTTACATCCTGAGTTTCTTTACTTTCTACAAAGGTAGAGATGCAAGTGGAATCAATTGGGATTTAAAGCTCTTCCACTAGTATGATGTGAAAGTTCGATGAGTTGGGTGCCAGCTCAGGTGTTGTCATCATCATTTGATCGTGGCTCTAAATTAAGAATGAGACAATAGCCCTCGTGTAGCTTCGTGGTACGACAGTTTTACAAAAGTAATAAAGTCAAAAAATATCATTACTATATATTACGTAGATGGTAGATATACAGTCCAACCTCTATATAACGAAGTCGCTAAATCCCGAAATAAAGTTCGTTATATGGACAATTCGTTTTATAGAGGTTCATCTTTCAATATACTTTATGAACCCCATAAAACAAATTTTAAATTCATAAACACTATATGGTACTACAAAAAGGAATTATTCACACCTTTTTGTAAATCAATATCTATTTATTTTATATATGTTACTCATCAAAAAAAATAATAATAATAATAATTGCCCGGAAAAAAAACAAAAAAAAAAAAAAAAAAAAGAATGTCGAGGAATACAATGTATTTTCAGAAAACAATTTTATATTAAAATTGTTGAATTTCAAGGATATTTTCTAATTTAAAGCCTACAAGTAATTTTAAACATACATCTTTTTATAACTTGTCACTTTAAGTTTATATTAGCAGGTGTATCCTTTAATTATAGGTAAAGTCTATTAATTTTGTTTGAGTTTTCTGTTTGAAAGAATATTTTCTCCCATAATATGCCTCGCGTCTTTACAATGCCCCAAACATCCCTTCAAAGCGTATTTCCTTCACACTGTCATCCACGTTAAATTATATATTTCAAGTATAATTTTATCACTTCATCATGCGAAGGTCCAGAAATACTTTAAAAATAGGGAGAGAAAAAGTGGAAACACAAGAAAAAAGATTGTTATACAGAAAATGCACTTCGCGATAGAGAGGTTATTTTATGAAGAAAATCGTGAAATATGTTCCTGGTACCAGAAAAAAAGTTCGCTATATAGAAAAATTCTCAATATAGAGGCTCGAAATATGGAGGTTTGACTGTATTTCGAAAGGAGCATAGAGAATTCGTGGGAAATAGCTTTTTTTATTTCATTCATGAAGACAACTTTTAACTACCTCTCAGTAATACAAAACGAACGCCAACTGCCTTTAAATTGTTACTGAGTTAGTTTTATATTTGCTTTAGTTACGGCTAATTCATCCTCTTTTAGCTTAGGTTTCGAATAGAGAGTAACGTGTCGGAAAATTTGGGCTATGACCATCAAAGGAAATGAATTGGGATTGGAATTTGAAGGCTGGGCGATTTTTTCTGAGAAAATGCCAGGTGCTGAATTTTATACGCGAATATGTTACATGAGAAAATGAAGGTTAAATGAAAAATAAAATTTTGATCAACTTAAATTTTCCTTCCCCACATCATAATAAGCTAATTTTTCTGTCTTTAGCTAATTTTAAGGTATCCGACTACGTTCGGAACCGTGATTTTAAAAAAGCGCATAAATGGATCATTTTCATGATATTTAGTGTCACTTAGATTAGAATACATATATAACATTGTTTTAAGGACACTTTGACAAAAAAATTATTTAAATACAATATTTCGGCAAAAAGTTAACTTAAAATAACATTTTTTCAAAATGTTCTCCTTTTGTGAAAAATGCTTCTATGATAATAATATTTTGCCTGTATATAACTCAGGCCTCTGTACAGAGGCTCAACCATGATTTTTAAAAAATTCTCATTATTTTCAGAGTTACAATCAAATGAAATAATTATCGGCGTTTTTTTCTTAAAATTTCTCCGCTCTGTTGTCGTAAAACGTGGATAAACCCACTTCTAAGTTATATATTTCAAAAATTCTAGTTGAGCCTCTGTACAGAGGTCTGAGCTATAGACAGACAAAATATTATTATAATAGAAGCATTTTTCACAAAAGAAGAATATTTTGAAAATGGGTTATTCTATGTTAATTTTTTGTCAAAATATTGTACTTAAATAATTTTTTATTGTAATACTATTCTTAAAACAATTTTATATATATTTTCTAATCTAGGTGACACTAAATATCTTAAATATTATCCAATTACACGTTTTTGTAAAATCACGGTTCCGAACGTAGTCGGATACCTTAAAAGGAAACTTCACGAGTATATACATAAAGCAGCTTTTTACATTAAAATCCTACTTGATTCTGCGAACTCTACAGCAGCAGTTCTTAAACTGTGGTATTCGAACCCTAGGGGTTCCCAATGCTTTTCTAGGGTTCTGCGAAGGTCTGTTATTTAATGTTCCCTTTTACACAGACTCTGAAAGACCTCGCGGAAAAATTGAAAGAAGTGACCTCCTAGACTAGTTCTCTAAATTGTCTGCAATGAAAAACCTCTACTAGAGCATGCATTTCAGTCAAAAATATATATATTTTTATTGTTTGCAACTTGCATAGCCATTACACACACTTCAAGGTAGTATTTTCAAAATACAGTTCAAACACATGTGCAAAGTTTATGAATTGAATTCATAACGCGTCAATACGATAACAATTGCATCCATCTCTATTTCTTAATGAATGTGTTGGGTGTTAGGGAGGGGTGTTGAAAAGCTTGGGGGTCTGCAATGTCAGGTTGATACAAAAAGGGAGCCGCTGTGATCGAAAGTTTAAGAACCACAGGATTTATCCTTCTCAGTGTAATTGGCATGTATTTTGTTATAAAATATAGACGTCATTCTCAAAAAATATGAAACATCTGTAGTTTAAATACATCTAATTCTGCATTGTATTAAACACAATCAAACAGATATTATTGCAAATAAATCGTGTGAAAAAAATTAGCAAGGGCAATCACCTAACTTAAGTATAGCGTGCTACGAATAATTTCATCTCGTTCCAGTCAATAATTTCCATGTAAGTTTTTTCTACAATACCATAACAAACTGCACTAAGATATAAATAAAAAATGGCTCATTAGCGGACTCAGCATTATTAAAACTTTAAAAAAGACGTTTAGAGGAAGATATCACGGTACTTTTATCCATAAAGAATAATTTTTTAATCAACTACTGACTCCGAATAACAACATCTGAAAGTGACTTTTCTTTTTACTATTGAATCTTCATTTTTTTTTCTGTGTATATTTTTTTCTCTTTACTTGAAATTCGTGATCGAATGATTCAATATTTTTGCGAACAATATCCTCTCAGTTCTTGTCCCTAGTATTGTCTTGTGTGAAAGAACTCGACAACAGTAGGTAACAAATGCGGATACAATGGACACTTCTCAGTTTTCTAGTATCGTGACAAGCTTTTCGTTGTTGTGTTTATAGATTTTGTTTTATGTGAATTTTGTTCTTTCATTCCTTCTCCCAAGTAGATATTTTTAAAAGATAAATTCCGATTTGTGAGCTTGTCTGAGAAAGAAAAAAAGAAAAAGAAAGGAAAATGTCTTCCATTTTTATATCCGTTGTTTCCATTTCCAGTTGTATTATATTAAAAGAGTAATCGTTCTAAAGAGTGCTGAAATAAATTTATATTTATGGGGTTTTCTTGAAAGAAAAGGAACAAAAGAATAAAAAAAAAAAAGAAGAATGAATCACATAAGCGCATGAAATAAAAGGATTGTTCCCAGCTTTACATTTGCTAAAATGTGCGTTTTAAGAACTAATAACAATCGAAATTTAATTTTTTAAAATGGCTTTTTTGATTTTTATTGCTAAATAAAAGTCTTTATTTTTATTTAGTGTTTAAATAAATATAACATAATTGATTTTATTGCATATAGTATACCTTATAATCTAAGACGCATATAATTAAGATTTTTAATACATAGTGTATTATATTTATTAATGAGAGAAAATATTTATTTGTGATATTATTTCAATCTGAATGCAAAAAAATGATTTTTTTATGATTAAATTTTCTTTGAGAAAAAGTTAATAATTAATAAATCTTGCAAAAATTATGCATTTGTAAATTACTTTTGAAATTTATTTGTAAGTTACTTAAATATACTTTTATCATTTGATGACACGCAATTTTTGATTGTCTTTAAAATGAGTACTTAAAAGACAGTTATGCATTATTTAAGGATTCATACATTATAAATTATTTGTTAATAAAGGAATTTCTTTCATGCATTTGTCATAAAAATGAAATTTTCAATGTTATTGAAAAAATTGATATAAAATCCTTTTACTAGAGAAACATAATCAGATTTATTAAGAATATCCAAATTGAAATTCCATGAAATAGAAATATTTCTGTTATTTAAGAAAGTTATGAATCTTTATTAAGTGTGGGGATAATTTTTTTAAAAAAAATAACTTGATATAGAGAAAATTTTATTTCAATGCCAAAAAAATTACTTTATTATATTTCAAACTCTTCCAGTAAAATGACACGAAAGTTTGATATTTTTAAAAAATATCCTTACGATATATTTACTTAGTTAAAGAAAAATGTAATTCTGAGGATTTAATTTTAAGGAAATTTTTAGAATGTTAAAATAAACTAAATAGTTTTAATAAAATTAGTTCTAGATATTTTTTATATTTGATTTGAAAACAGCTAAACAAAATAGTTTTATGAGTAGCCTAGTTTTCTAAGAATAAATAGTACTTTTATCAATAAATTTCATAAAAAACAAAGGAAATTCTTTGAATAAATTAAATAAAATTACTTTTTTAACTATAAATAAATATTTATTTTAAAAATTGTAGGAGCAGAATAAAGTGATAACCCATTTAAAATATCCACTCTCATGCTTTTTCAATTTGTAAAAGCGTTGCAAAATATTAAAGAATGCTTTAAGTAAAGTATTTAATCAAATGATGTGTATCCGTAGTTTTTAAAATAATTTTTAATAATAAACTGGTATATTATGAAAAACGTTAAGAAAATTTGTGTATCACTAATTTTTTGAATAATTTGTATAGCTACCAGTTGAAATTAGTAGTCTATTTTTTTTCTTTGGGAAAAGAAAAGTTAATAGAAGATATAGTCCTCACGAAGAAAAAAATATTTCTGGATCTGTTCTAGATTCTGAAAGAAATTGCTTTTATATAATGGAAGAAAGACTTAAAAACAAATATACTCAATACTGCTGTTGAAATGGAAAGTATTTTGTGTGTGTGTGAGAGAGAAAGAGAGAAAATAACACGTACTTTAAAAAAATCAGAAATTTTCAATGAAAAAAATTTATTTGAAAAATACGGCAAACACACTTTCTTACTTTAAACAAATATTAAACGAAAAAGGTATAAAATCGTTTTTCCCAAGAGTATTTTTCGATCTTTATAGTAAATTTAATTGAATACGACTTTATGAAAGTTTGGAGTATTTGTACAGATCTGTGTTTTTCACGGAATTCTTAGAAGGGAAATTTAAAGTCCTTTCTCACATTATTGTTTTTTTACAAATGCTTTTTTCTTCTCTCAAATGTTGGAAGCTCATTTTTAATTTCAAATGCAGATTAGTTTCCTCTTCCTCTGCTTTCTTTAATGATACTAATACTGTATGATACATGCTTTCATCTTTGAAAATAAATAAAAATTTCTACATCCAAAACATCTTTATTAAGTATTCTTCTAAAATGTAATTTACCAATTGAAGAAAAATAGCCTCCTTAATTCAGTTTAATACTTAAAGATGTATAAAAATAAGAGAAATATTTAATATATTTTTTAACTACCAAGAATATTCATTCCAATATAAAGTAAATTGAACGAATTTTCTTAACATAAAAAAATAAATAAAATCCTAATCTTTTTGTATTTAATGGAATCAAAAATATCAAAACCATCAAGGATCATCGAAATCAATTTATAAGTTTCATGATTCGATTATTATTCCTTAATGTTTTGATCACATATATTTCCTTGAAAAACACAAATGATAAATTGAAATCATTCATAAAAGGCTGGAAACAATGGAATAGCAAGACATCCACTTGTGAAATTTTCTGAACTTTTCATTAATTGAATACAATTTTTGAAGGCATTTGGAATTAATTTACTTGCTGTATATTTGCTTAAAATGTTAAAGAAATACTATGTGAGGATCATTTTGAAAAAAGATAACCTAATATTTGTCTGAAAACGGGTGTTTTACTGCCACAAAAGTTTTACTTTAAAATTATTATGAAACTGCGTGCTAAGCTGCAGATGAACACACTTTATTAAAATTAACTTATTTTAGAAATGTGTGCCTTGTCAATTTTAAATTGATTATTTGCTTTTCCATTTCACAGTGGCATATTGTTTTTCCGATGCATATAAAAACATAAAAAAGTGCACCCGAAATGTAATAGGCAGTTCATTGTTTTGCTTAATAAATTTTGAAATAAACAGAGTACCGTGACGTATTCTGTGACGGATTTGGGGGTTCAAATCCCCTCCCCCTCATAGACATGAGATTTTTAGTTTTTACCATTGATATAACACCTCGGCGTTTTCTCATCTACTTGTTTTTTAGAATGTAACCCCCCTCCTTCCCCATTAGAGGGGTCTGTGTACGCTGATTGATTGATTGATTGAATATTAACGTCGCACTCTTCAGCTACACGAGGGCTTTTGGCGACGGTTCACGTAATTTTGAACCATGGTCAAGTGACGTAAACGACACCTGAGCTGGCACTCCCTCTCCTAACTACCACACCACACCAATGAGAGGACGTTTCAGCTCTCGAACTCGTGACAAGGCAAGCCACGATCCGATACCTATACCACTCGGCTATGGCGGCCCCGTCTGTCTACGCTACTGTGTGAGAGAGTATTTATAATTATTAAAGTAAGATTCAAATTAAATAATGAATTATTTCCTTCTCTAAAATCAAAAATATATCTACAGTAAGAAATTATGAACTTGAACTATTACTTTAACTGACTAAAACGTAACTAAAATAGTAAGAATAATTAAAAAAATTTAAAAAAATTTGTAAAAATAATAATAATAATAATAGCAATAAATGTAACGGAGATAAACTAAAAGAATTTATTTCATATTTATCCAACACCAATTTAAACAAAACATTTAATCATACACTATGAGAGCTTGCTAGCGAAACCGTAAAATTTTAAAACTGCGCCTTTTCATTTTTCTTTAATACTTTTTTTTAAAAAAAATGATTTACAATACACAATCTTAACTATGCAATTTTCATCATCCCTTACATAAATGTTTTGGGTTTGAATTGAGTAAGCAAATGTAGAAAGAAGAAACAGAGAAAGCGGAATAGTTTCGAAAGCAAAAGTGATCCCATTCAGCGCATGAATTCACGATATCGCATTCAAATAATGTGCTATGATCCGACATCTGTAAATAATAACACAGTGCTCAAAGGAGCGTAAAAAAAGTTGAAGAAAGTAAACATAAACAAAAGCTCAGTTTTGATTTAATGCTTACAGAGAAGTGTGAGGTTTTGAATTCAATTTCGGAAAGAAAAATAAACTTAAACACATCGTTTGCTGTCTTGCATAATACATGTAGTAAACTTATATCAACTGAATTAAAAAAAAAATAGAATTATAAAAGTCTGTAGAAATTCCTCTCTATTTTATGAAGCATTCAAGTAAACTCTCAAATGAGAAGTTTTTAAATAATCTTATTACATTTAATTAATATACAGACTGTAAATGACTTCACTTCGTTATTTTACTTTTCACAGTGGCAAATTTTAATTGAGATTAAAAGATTAAACTTTCTTTAGTTATTATAAAGTTAAATGATATACACATTTTTGAAAAATTCATTTATTATACAACTGTTTCTTAAATCAGATGTTATAAAAATTTATTTTTAATTTCAAACAAAGAAATTGTACGCGAAAGGATTTTTTGAAAGTTAGACCTAGTGCTTCCTTAGTATTTTATTCTTTTAGAAACCTTCATTGAACAACCTTATTAATTTCTTAAAATTGCTTTAAGGTATCCGACTACGTTCGGAACCGTGATTTTAAAAAGGCGCATAAATGGATAATTTTCATGATATTTAGTGTCACTTAGATCAGGATACATGTATAAAATTGTTTTATGTACATTTTGACAAAAGAAATTATTTAAATACAGTATTTCGGCAAAAAATTAACTTAGAATAAGCTTTTTTCAAAATGTTACCCTTTTATAAAAAATGCTTCTACAATGTTTTGTGTGTGTGTATGAGTGTGTGTTTATATAAAGTAAAGACTTCTCCAGAGAGTCCGAACTAGGATTTTTGAAAAGTTCGCATTATTTTCAGAGTTACAATCCATTGAAATATAATTACCGGCGTTTTTTTTTTCTTAAAATTTCTCCCCTTTGTTGTCGTAAAACATGGATAAACCCACTTCTAAGATATATATTTCAAAAATTCTAGTTCGGCCTCTGTACAGAGATCTGAGCTATATACAGGCGAAATATTATTAAAATAGAAGCATTTTTCGGAAAAGGAGAATATTTTGAAAATGGGCCATTCTATGTTCATTTTTTGTCAAAATAGTGTACTTAAATAATTTTTTTATTGTAATACTATTCTTAAAACCATTTTATATACATTTTCTAATCTAAGTGACACTAAATATCATAAATATTATCCATTTATACGCTTTTGCAAAATCACGGTCCCGAACGTAGTCGGATACCTTAATTAAATATTTATAGTGCATTTTAAAATATCATAAAATAAAAATTTGAATGTACTTCACTCTTTTCTAAGTAAAAATAACCAAGCTAAAATACACGTGCGTAGATAATGTAGAGAAGGATTATTATGACTGAATAAATCATAATAATCAGTTGTCGTTGCTTAGCAATTATCTACTTTGCTTACAGAGATAAAAAGTTTATTTCTAATTCTCATTTGATTATAAAGTCACGAGATAATTTGCCTTAAATATTGTTTTATTCAATGAAGTTCAATACTCCTACATAACTGTCTACCAAAACATGGACTACTGTAAAAGCAACTTTATTTTCTATTTTGTTTCAAGTAATTTTATCTTGATACATTGTAATCAATTGCATATAAATCAGACCACAGATTGTTTGATAATTAATTTATCCAATCTGATTTATAAATGCGGATTGATAAAATTCAGTATTCGAATTATTTTTAAAGTGACCATCCTAATTGATATCAGAAGTAGTTTATTTTGATATCGTTCCCTCCTCCCCATTCATTTAACATTTTGTTCTATTAATATTCTAATGATATTATGACGGTAATGATACTCCATATGTTATTTCTAATTTATATATGTCATCAAAATCTTTTTCATATTAAAATTTTCATACATTAAAAATCAATTGAAGGCTTCCTTTTGATCGCCATTTCTTTATACTTATTACAAACAATCTTTTGAGAGATAGTATACAAATCTATTTTTAAATACAATTTGACAAGCGAAATTTAAGTTCCATTTTAATTGTGTGTGTTAAATCAAATTCAAGATACGTTATTTTGTTTCTATGAATACAAGAAAATATCGCCATTAAATCAAACAAATAATATATTGCCTTTTATTAAAAATATATCTAATAAAATTGGATGTTTATTGCAGAGAAAACATTTTACTGTTAGTGTAGTGTGTTTGATATATATACATTAGAAAATCAGCTCCATTTGCTTAAAATAAAAATTAAAAGTCCACTTTTAATTGCCGAAATTTGATAACTTTTTAAAGCTTCACATACGCAGCATTGATCAAATATAACATTTACAAATCATTTTAATTTTTAGCGCTTTTTTCTCTCCCACACATAACCCCCCAAACCCTTCGTTTAAAACAAGACTATTAAATCAAATTTGATTAATGCAATTTCTCTGACAAATGTAACACATAATTTGATTTTCCAAGAGCATTACTAAATTTCGTGTACCGAAACCTTTGTCTTCCATTTTTATTTTCCCAGTAAGGAACCCAGTAACTCTCCACCCCTCTGGTAGCAAACGATCGTAAAAAAAATCGAGGGCTGCTGCCAAAGTAGCTCTTAAAATTAATAGAATGAGAAGAAATGAAAGAAGAATCTCCCCTCTGGAATTAAAGCTATAAGTTAAATATACGATATATTAGATTTCCTGGGAAAGAGCTCCCGCGTATCCTTTATCGTTTTTAATTAGATACCCTCTCCCTTCTCAATGGAGCCTAATAAAGTTGTGGGATTGAGACCGATTCGGGAAATAGAGTGCATTAGAGTGCCAGATTTTCTTTGCGGGATTGAGAAAAAGTGGATAAATAGTATTAAAAAAAGACTTTTTTTGCTACGAAACTTACATTTTTTTTTCAAAAATTTTTTTTACTGGTTTTGAATATTTTTCTTTCGTTTTAAACAAGAGGTTTTCTTTTCCTTTCTTTTTTTCCAAGATGGGTTGAATTAATGTTTACAAATAAATATTGAGATATTTAGGAATTTTTTCGACTTGTTTGATGGTGCGTTTGGAGTTTGTTGCATTATGACCAAAGCAATATTTTGGAAGTTCCTTGTATGGATATATATCATAATTTCTGTATTGCAACGTATAAAATACATCCATGTGTCTTTTTTTTATTACATTGAAGGCAAACATACATCAAAAACTTTGAAAGATCTTATGTATCGAAGTAAATTTTGCTTTAATTTTAATATTCTTCTCTTAACGTAAGTCAATATTTTTAGGTGCTTTGCATCCATACATATAATACTTCAGAACTTTTTTCAGCAGAAACTTATTAAAAGGAATAATTTTTTATTTTTTTAAACCTTAGTATTTCTTTGAAAGTTTACATTTTAATTTCAAATGGAGCACTAAAACTATAATAAAAATGTAATGACAAGTTTTTGATGTATGCAACAATTCAGCGGGATATTTATAATGCTAAAAAATATCCCACCATCATGAGTTACACTTATGGTTATATGCATAATAATCCCCAAGATTTCTAGGGTTAATCTTTATCATTTTTTTTTTATTTCGTTAGGAATTAACTTTACAGAGTATTAACTTAAACACAGACTATTCATAAAAAAATTATATTTTACTTTTATTTTTTTTTAAGGGAACCAGGACATGCTCGCAGGACATGCCAGGATATGCATTTTCAAATAAACATATACATTTTAGAAATAATACTGATGGATAAGAAAACACTATGACAATTCAAAATTTTCTAACATTTTTTTCCCCCCAATGATTACTTTGAAATTTGTCTAATTGTGAATAATTATTCAAATATTACAATTTAACAACATTTCCAAAGTGTTCTGTATTATTATTAATTATAATTACATAGAGAATTAACTACATTGTATTACACATATATATATAGAGAGAGAGAGATTAAGTCAATTAAGTCTTGATTACTAAAAATAGTTTGATAAATCAAAATATAAAGTTTTCATAATCCCGAGCTATCAGTTCATCTCAATTATTCTTATAAATATAGAAATATATTTTGAATTTGTTTTAATAAGAATAAATTTACGGAGAATTTTGATCACAAATGTATTTACTTTGCTTAAATTGTATCATATCAATTAGAAGTTTAAGTAACTGATATAATTCAATGCTTCATAACTTTTAATGTTTGCGACCCTATTTTCAAACATAATTTTCATCGTCCCCCTCCCCCCTATAGAATAACAATTTTTTGAATGCAATAATAATGTACTTTGACGATAAAGCTACAAAATACGACTTTAATTATAAACCGTACAAATGATCAAGGTACGAGTTAAATTTGTATATGCTGCTTTTAACATACACAAAAATATTTTATGTATATGTACGTCCCATAACTTGAAAATCGCTGAAATAATAACTTCAATCACAACACTTATTATTTTCTTATTCGAAACAATTTCCTTTAACGTGGTTTGAATACCTTTCGTAATATTTTTATTTTATTATTTAAAAAGCTTCTTCTTAATGTGTTAACTTAAACCATTCAAACCATTAATTTTAGACCTACTCATTATTCTCAAGTAAAAGACAACCCAAATTGTTTTTAATGCATTTTCGCCACAATGTAGCGGAGAGTTTAAAGTCTCCATTTGAAAAAAAATATTACTTCCCGCGTGGTGCTTATGTAACAAAATTATACAATAGCATACGATAATAAGCCCATTTGTAGTACATTTATATATATATATATATATATATATATATATATGATGCATTAAATGCTTGCAGTTGAAACTTTATGATGATTCTCATTTTTAATGGAAGATTTTTTTAAATATTAAGAAAGGTTATGGAAATGAAACGTTATACAATAAAACGTTATCAAACTTTTATTTTTGTTGCCTTTTCTTTAAGATTTAAGGTATACGACTACGTTCGGAACCATGATTTTAAAAAAGCGCATAAATGGATAGTTTTCATGATATTTAGTGTCACTTAGATTAGAATACATATATAACATTGTTTTAAGGACATTATGACAAAAAAAATTATTTAAATACACTATTTTGGCAAAAAATTAACTTAGAATAACCTTTTTTTCAAATGTTCTCCTTTTGTAGAAAATGCTTCTATTGTATGGATATTTTGCCTGTATATAGCTGAGACCTCTGTACAGAGGCTCAACTATGATTTTTGAAAAATTCACATTATTTTCATAGTTACAACCATTTGAAATAATTATCGGCGTATTTTCTTAAAATTTCTCCCTTCTGCTTTCGTAAAACAGGGATAAACCGACTTCCGAGTTATGCATTTCAAAAATTCTAGTTGAGCCTCTGTAGAGAGGTTTGAGCTGAATACAGGCAAAGTATTAATACAATAGAAGCATTTTTTACAAAAGGAGAACATTTGGAAAAAAGGTTATACTAAGTTAATTTTTTGCCAAAATATTGTATTTAAATTTTTTTTTTGTCATAATGTCCTTAAAACAATTGTATACATGTATTCTAATCTAAGTGACACTAAATATCATAAATATTATCCATTTATGCGCTTTTGCAAAATCACGGTCCCGAACGTAGTCGGATACCTTAAAAAGAAATTAATTAACACAGGCAATAAAATTTAATATATTAAATAACCTACTATTATTATTCTTTAAGAAATATGTGTTACATATACAGAAAAGTGGAGACAGAGAAAAAAATTAAATTCATATGAATTTTTTTTTTAATTTGAAAAAAAAAAAAAAAAAAAAAAAAAAAAAAAACTAAAATAAATTTTTTTTTTAATTTTAAAAAAAAAAAAAAAATACTCTAAGAAATCATCGATGATAAACAAATTAATTACTTTGAATTTTTTAAGAAAATGAAATTTGATTCTAGTGTTGTGTGTGTAAGAAGATTTAAAAAATTTCTGCAGCACTTTCTTCAGTTTTACATCAAATTTTAGCAAAAAACATTTCTTTTCCATTTCAAATGTTATTTATGATTCAAATTTCTCTTCAATGCTATTGCTTATGCAGTTTTATTTTATTGTTTTTATCATGTAATAAAGTGAATCGCTTATGATTATTTTAATTCTGATAGCTTACTAAAATATTTTACAACTTAATATATAATCGAAGTATTTTTTTAAAAAAAATTTGATCCATTTTTATTTTATTGTCTCTTATTGGGACACTTTTAATACCCTTGGCTATATATTCTTTGAATTTAAATACGAGCAGAAATTTTACTCTCATCTTTTTGCAACGAGGTGAAATTTAAACAGATTAGAAAAAACAGGTGAAAAATTTACGCTAAGAAAATTGTTAACCCACCCTCACATTTACGTAATATATAAATAAATATATATTAAAAAGCATTTGTGTTAAATTTTGCAAAGAATGAAGAAAAATCAAATATTCAAGCATTTTGCGCACCGTGTTTCCTTAAACATAATTTTTATATCCTTTAAAATGCATATAAAATAATTTGTGGAAGGAAAAATAATTGCGTTTTTAATTACCATCAAAATTATTGTAATAAAAAATTAGATGAATATCTTAACCACAACTCAGTTTATTCAACACTTGTCAGAATATAGATATTATTTTTCGAAATAGTGAAAATTCATAGCTAAAGTTTAGTCATTTAAATTAAGGTTTATAAACTTTGAAGGTAGTTACAAGAAACCGAAAGTTCATAAATTGGATTAATTAATTCATATTATTTCATTCCAGTATAAATATATCTCGATTTCTCTATTGTTTATTTTTAATGCACACAATAACCCTAAAAAGTTTTTTAAATATGCCCTTTTGCATTACTTTGACTTTTCGTTTATCATAAAAAATAATGTGACAAAATTACAAATCTATAAACATTCTTAGAATTACAAGCTTAAGGTATATTTTCTAATAAAATAAGCGAATTATTGTTCTATAAAATTTGTGTAAATAGTTTTAGTAAAACAGACGAGGTAAAACATTTTACAGTACGTATTGATATCTATATATAATCTTAAAAATGTAGGTAATATAACAATAAAATTGACTGAAGTCATACGTTTCGTACGTCTACTGATGAATCATGGGCTGCAATATTAGATATTTTTATATAAAGTAAATTTTTCCTTATAGATGTCTTCTTTGAAACAATCGAAGAATTCTTAATGAAACAGTAGAATTTATAGTAATCTTTACAATAGAAAAACATTTGCTTGAATATTAATAATATATGTCATTTGCAAAAATATTTAGAATTGTTTAAAGTTTGTGCGTTAAGGCTGTTTTCACTGTATGCTCAAGAGTGTGAAGTTAACGCGGAGCACATTTTCAGACAGAAAAAAATGCCTCAAGTTTTATAAAAATTTGTGACACTGTATCTCATGGACTTGTTTAAAATGTAGTGTTTTTAAAATTTGAAAATATTTCATAAATAGTTAGTTTTTCTTTTTAACATGTAAACGGATAGCTTATTTAGCATTACGGTATAGGAGAAAAAAATGCGAAAAACATTTTATAAAAGAAAAAAATGTTTCAAAACTCGGATAAAAATGAGTAGTGTAATAAAATATGTGATTCTCTACCGGATAGTGAGGCCAGAATATAATATTAATGTTTGAGTACTTTTATATCTGAAAAAATATTCCGACTTTGGGTCCTGTTTTTTAACATTAGCCGAAAACAGCCTTAATCAATAATGGAAATCCAATAGGACTTGAAAAGCATCCGTTGTGCTTAATTAATGATGATGTATTGATATGGATGAATGTAGATGAATCTATTCATTTAGGAGTAATTAAAAATCTGTTATAGATTTTCAGTTGAAGCATATGTACATATATAATGTAGTTTATCGTAATACTAAGAATTCTACATTTAAATGAAGAAATTTTAGGTGAGAAGAAATTTAATTTAAACTGTCTTTTAAATGAATAAGTAGAAGTTCCAAATTCATTATAATTAATTGATTTTTTATGTTTGGTTAAAAAAAAATCCTTTTCCTCCCTCCCTCTTTCTTTTTATTTTCTAATTAAAAAAGCAATAAATCATTAATTAAGTTAGGCTCGAAACTAAATGTATCGTGAACATGTATTTAGGTATTCGCAAATAGGTTTGACACTTTAAAACTGGCACTATGTCTCTCCTAAAGATCGATGAATTTCTCTTCTTTTTTTAAGCAGATTTTAAAAACTGAAGTTTTTGAAGTTCAGCATCAAATTAAACTGAAATGTTTTTATTTTATTACTTGACGATTAACATATATATATTTTTAAAAAATTAGTCTGAAAAAACAACCATCCGAGAATTTTTTTTCTTGTTTGGAAAAAAAATGGTAATATATATAGGGAGAGAGTGAACTAGTAGTAGGAATTGAAAAATAAGCAAAAATATTATAACTGTTATGAACGATTTGTTTACTTTCATAAATAACACGGATGGTAGTATCAGCAAAGTAGAGAGAGTGAGAGTTATTTTTATCCTCACAAAATATTTAATTCCATGTATTAACACAGATTTACAACGGATAAATTAAGAGAAAGACTCTAACCTACTTAAATCAAATAACTTTTTCAAACTGATACATAACATTGATTTTAAGCATCCCTCTTAAAAATGATTCATGCCTTCCTTAAATTATACTTAAAATTATCTTTAAATCGGTTTATTTTTACATATAAAAAATTGTATGTTTTGTTTTGCGAGTTATACCTTAGTCTTTCAATTCAGCTTTGACATGAAAGAATTTAGTAGCGAAATATTTTCATGTTAAAGTCGAGTGCAAGAAATTTATTATGGATACATAGGAATATACTATCACTTAAATGTGTAAGTATTTTAGAAAGTTGGAATTTATATTCTCAACTGAAAAATTAACGAGTAACATTTCGACGCACTCGTGCAATAACACGTGCTATCATAAACAATATATAAATTATGGTTTAATAAGTTTGATGTTGTTTTCACTCACAAAAAAAAATCTTTTAAGTGCTTCTATAAACATTTCATTATTTAAATATGCATAAAAAAGTGCTGTATAATTCTGAGCAGAGGATAGATTACTCATCAATTTCATCAACAGTAATAAGGTATTGTTTCCAAGGTCTCTATGCTCTACTTACTCAAAGTTATTTCCTTAAAAGAGGGGAACACCTCATTTTTCCCCCTCTACTACCCTTGAAAAATTTCTTTTTTATAGAGGATAAATATTTCCATAAATGGTACAATATTCAAAGGTATCGTCATAACATTATGAAATAGTTCTAATTATAATAATGTTACAGATGTTTGGGTAGATAAAATTTGAAGTCCTAATTAATCATTAATTAATATTAATGAAAAGAATATTTTCTTAAAAAGGTAATGATCTATTTATAATTTGAAAGAAAGTAAAGCGAAAAGATACTGATTAAAAGTTGTTTTACCACAAAAAACATTAACTATATTCGTCTTTCTTATCCGTATTAAAAAAAGAATATTCAAAATGATTTTTTAATTGCATTTCACGTTCATATAATTAGTAATTATATAAAATTAAAACGAAGTATCAAACAATTAAATCAATCAAACGAAATGAATCAATTATCTCTTTTTGGAAATTCTTTTACATAAATCAATTTTTGTTAATTATAAAAAAAAAAGTATTGAATTATTTAAAAAAAAAAAATAAGAACGCAACTTACCGAGAGGTGAAATAGAAAG
>BMAV01004527.1:67495-82019 GCA_019973955.1 Trichonephila inaurata madagascariensis | reverse complement strand
CCACTATTCTCGTATCATGCCCAATACGCCACCCAACATATTCTTTTAATTTTGTCGATTTCAGGGGGAAAAAAAAAACGGTAAAAAATTAATTCTTGAATAAATAATTATTAATAACTAATTTTATTAATTAATGCTAACAAATACTTGATTAAATTTTACGTATTACATACATAGGATTATAACTAATCGAAAAAAAACAATCAAGGACTTTGGGGGGGATCCAGACCCAAGGAATCCCTCCCCCTTCTGTGCACCGCTGATGCCTTTAAATGAATGTTTTCAGTGGGGCACACTAGGGGGTATCCTAGAGGGCCGGGACCCCCCCCCCCCATAGTCCTTGATTTTTTTTCGATTGGTTATAATTCTATATATATATTACGCAAAATTTTATTATGTATTTGTTATTAATAATTAATTTTATTAATTAAGGCTAATTATTTATTCAATAATTAATTTTGCATTGTTTTTGTCCCTGAAAAATCGACAAAGTCAAAAGAATATGTTGAGCGGCGTATTGGAACAGGATATCAAAAGGGTAGACTTTCGACCCTGAATTAATCTCTATCTCTGCTAAATTAGCAGAGATAGAGATGATGAATTTTTGGGCAGAAATTAGAAGAAACCATTTTTCCTGAAGAACAAGGTAAATATACATGATCTTCCAAAAAATAATCATACACAAATACATTTTAAGATATGGTAGTTTTCTGAGAAGTTATAAAGTTGGTCAATCGTGATTAAATTTATTTTGGATTCCAGCAAATTTTCTCTTGTATTGAAATAAATTTGAGTGAGTGAGTGAATATTAACGTCGCACTGTTCAGCTACACTAGGGCTTTTGGCGACGGATCACGTCATTTTGAACCATGGTCAGGTGACGTGGACGACACCTGAGCTGGCACTCCCCCTCTCCTAACTACCACACCACACTAATTGGAAGATGTTTCAGCTCTCGACAGATTTAGCGTGCATCGCTGCCCTACACGGCGGGTCTTTAGTGGTACAGGGCTCAAACTCGTGACAAAGTCAGCCACGAAAACTGCACGACAGCTATTGGTGATGGACATATAATTTTGAGCCATGCTCAAGTGATGAGGACGATACCTGAGATGACACTCTAGCTCTCCCAACTACCACACACGTCAACGAAGGGACTGAGCCACGGTAGATTTAATGGGCATCAAGTTCTCTACACGGTGGATCTTCAGTTGACACTAAGGCTCAAATTCAGAACACACCGATCACGTTTCCGTAACCTTGACCACTAGGATTCTGCGGCCACTTCGATGTACCCTAATCATACTCGTTTAACGTAAAGGAATATCGCAATTTTCCAATCCCTTAACTACCTTACAAACTGAAATTGTTTTGTTTTTATTTAAAAAAAATAAAAAACGAAAATAACACTTAATAACTTACCAACCTTTTTATCAGTGATAAGTGACCCCAGTGGTCCGGACCCTCCCCCCCAAGCCCTTGATTTTTTTCCGGATTGATTATAATTTTAAGTATATAATACGTAAAATTTAATTAAATATTTGTTTTTAATGATTAATTTTATTAATTAATACTAATTATATATTCAATAGTTAGTTTTTTACTGTTTTTTGTTCCCCCAAATTGACAAAATCAAAAGGAGCATGATACAAGAATGGTGGACTTTCGACCTTGGAACCTCCCCCTTGGAAAACTTCTGTGTGCGCTACTGATATAAGGGTATATATGCTCAGTGGCGCACACAAGTGGGGGTGGGCCCGGGTTCGCCCCCATAGCCCTTGATATTTTTCGATTGATTATAATCCTTTGTATATAGTACGTAAAATTGAGTATATAAGTATTTGTTATTAATAATTATCTTTAATGTTAATTATTTATACAATAGTTTATTTTTTACTGTTTTTTGTTCCGGACAATCGACAAAATCAAAAGAATATGTTGGATGGCGTACCGTGATATGATATGAGAATTGTGAACTTTTGACCCTGGACCCCTTCTTCTTTGAAAAGTTCCTGTGCGCGCCACTGGGTATGCTACAATATCCATTCAGGTCTAGTGTGAATGTTAATTTAAAAAAAAATTAAAATTTAATTTCAGCTGAATTTAAGTATACGAACATCTTCTGATTAATAAACCTACCTAAGCCACGGTTCAAATTAAATTATTTTCGTTTTTGATTGCATATTCATGAAAGTGTTCCTTCTGGCTTAGTTAGGTTTCAATTGATACAGTCTAGAAAACAACACGAAAACTACGTTTCGCACCTCATAGTTTTAAATTAGGAACAAGTAATGAGAACCATAAGTTATCTAATGCGTTATCAGTTTAAATTCCTCTCCACGTGTAGAAAAAATATTGAGACCCAATTCTATTTTGAGTTTAGCAGTCCACTATTCCAAGTGATAGAATTAGGATTCAACTTTCCGTCTCGGCTTAAACATCGTTGTCCTAGAGAGATTCTCTATTTTATTACTAGAGTTTTTTGTGTTAATTCTGAATTGTTTGATCTGAACTCTCTCTCTAAAACCAAATAAATTTAATTGATTTTGCGTATTAGATAACTGATTCCTGTTACAACTATTTTTTATTTTGTTATAAATATTTAAGTGAAAAAAATAATAATAAATTTCAAAAAATTTGTTTTGATTATTGTGGTATTTTATACATTTATTACATTTCAGTTATATATCATAAAATATTAATGCTTTACAATTTGCCAGGCAATAACTATTATATTCGTTTAGATTGATTTATACCTTGAGCTCAGGTAAAACACTCATCCACAAATGATCTATTTTTTATTGAAAAATTATTATATCTGATCACTTAAAATTTTTCTTACAAAAATAAAATGAAATGTAGTTGAGCTTATTTTCATGGGAAAAAAAATTTAATAAATATGTATAAACATTGCATTTAATAGCATGAAAAAGTTTATTTTAGTAGCCAATAAAGATAAAAACGCGTATTTACGATGTGTTGAAATTTATTATATAAATATTGTTTCTTATAATACAAGAGTTTTTAAAATTATTTTCAAATTATGAAATTTTTAATCAATCTGGTTATAAGATTTCGTTTCTCTTTACTGATTTTTATAAAAAAAATCGTAAAAATTAAATCTCGATTGTTAGAAAATTTGTTTCAGTATATTTATTCATATTCTAAAGCAAATTGAAGAATATTCTTAGAAATGTTGTTTAGAAATGTTTAGAAATTTTTGACAGATCTCGATTTTTTAAACACATTCATTTGATTTTTTTTACAAACTAACTGAATTTACTTAAGAGAATATAAAAAGTTTTAAAATACAGTTAAACAGAAATGCGATAGGTATGCACCTAAATTGAGAAGGAATTAGAATTAATTAAAATAATTTTTTTTAAAAATTATTACGGACTTAAGACACGTTATGCAAACATAAAGTTAACAGTATATTTCTCGTCCATACTCATTTTAAAAGTTAAAATAAGCAGAAATTTGTAAGAATAAGTTTCGGTAAAATACAAATTTATCGAAGAAAATCAATTATAGCTCAGGCAGTTGATATTCTACATTAAATATAAACAGTCATTCTGTGTTATATTTAAAAGAATGACTTTTTTTTTTCCTTTTCAGAAAACGAAGAAATAAACTGTAAGATTTTTGATGGCGGTAAGAAGTTTTTATACTTTTAAAGTAAAAGGAAAATGGAAATGCACATAAAACCGCAGCAACTTATTAAAAAATATAATATGTATGTGATTAACTATATAAAAACTTTGTACAGAAATTTTCAATTCTACGAATGTATTAATATAAGTTCAAATTTTTAAAAGTAAAAAAATATTAATTTAGTTGATCAAAATTAAAATACAGGATTAAAAAGTTAAAAACAGAGAATATTATTATTAATAATAATATTTTTAATATGTAACGTTTTGCAAAAAATTTTTAGTCACTTAACAAAAATAAATATAAATAAATAAATAAGTAAAAAATAAAATAAATAAAAATAAAATAAAATAAATAAATAAATAAAAAAATAAGAATACTTTTTAATTTCTTATTCGCCTATTGCCGATTATCGCGTTCATGTTTTTCATGTTGGTTGTTGTTTGCGATTTTTGGTCACTGATTTTGCCTTTTCACTTGGCTGATCTTTCAAATCAATCGCGTTTACTCTCTTTAAATTTGTTTGGATAACAAGATACAAATCAGACAAAGACAACTAAAAACTTGATAACATGATTGGAAATGTGGAATTATTATTTTTCACTAATTCTATTTTGAAAATCAGTTACGAAAACAGTTATGAGTTAGATAGTAACAGCAAAAGATTTATTTAAACGAATATATTTAGACTGCTAGCCGATTTGTTAGAGCATTTAAAAATTATCCTTCAAAAAATGTTTTGGCAATTAATTTATTCAGAAAATTTGATCCGGTAACAAATTCAAACAAAATAATATCCTATTAAACGCGACTACTACTACTAATAATAAAATTATTTTAACCGCTGCAAACACGTGTGGAAATTTTTTGATTATTATTCATGATGGAAATTCTCTTTTTTTTTTTCCTCAATGGAAGTTATAAGTATCATTTGTATTAATTTGGGAAAAAATCAGGTATGAATTTTAATTATAATTACTTCAACTTAAATATAAATAATTTTTATCATTATTTTGGGATGATTTATTTTATTATTTATGACTGGAATGCGGACTTTATTCTTTCTCCTTAAGATTCGAAATTCTAAGGAAAATACATCCTATGCATGTTATTGGTAGCTAGCAATAAAATGTTAAGTTTAACTAAGATATGTTCAACTAAGTTTATTTTTTCCCCCCTTGAAATTCTAAGGCAAACATCTATGCATGCTATTGGTCGCTATCAATAAAATGTTAAATAAGGTATATAAACTAAGTTTACTCTTTTCCTCTTGAAATTAATTCTAAGACAAGTATATCATATGTATGTTGTTGGCCGCTAGCAATAAAATGTAAAGTTCAAGTAAGATATGTTCAACTAAGTTTATCCTTTTCCCTTGAAATTATTCTAAGGCAAATACATTATATGCATGTTATTGGGCACTAGCAATAAAATGTAAAGTTTAACTAAGATATACGTATAATATTTTCGTACGTATCTCCTGAAATATTATAGAACATTTTTTTTTTTTTTTTTTTGCATATTATACTCTGTCCGTAAATGGTGATTTTTTTTTATTGGAGGAATATTATATTCTAAAAATTTTGTAAAGAACTTAAGATACATATTTGCAGCAATAATTTTTTTAAGGCGTCTCCTGAAATTCTTTGAGTAATCAAAAGTATTTGCATCTTGGAATTTGAACACAATATTAGTTGGTTTTCAGTAGCAAAGGGCAGGGGTGCAGGATAGGAGCCATAAGGGGGAAGTTCCTGCTTTTCAGGAATTTGTGTTTGTGTTAGTGTATGTGTTAGAACATGATACCTGCATTTCGAGGCAAAATATTGGGGAACAATTTTTTAAAAAATAATAAAGGCATTAATAATACTTGGAAGATATAGCTAAATAGATCATATAGAAATAAAATCGAAAAACAAACATGCATAAATAATGTATTTGATATTAAAAAAACTCGGAGTTAAAAATATTTTATCTCGTGAATTTACTATTAAGAAAAATTTAATATTTTTTTATCTTAAATCTAAAATATTTTATCTTTACAGAATGTAAAATATCATTCGTCATTATTTAACATCAGTTTGTCATCCCCCTGAGATATTGCCCGCGGGGACAGATGATCCCCTTCCCCCTTTGCACGCTACGTTTCTGCTCTCATGCAGTAAAGCTTACAAATATTTAACGCAATAATAATAATAATAATAAACCTTAACATTTGAAGCCTCTTTATTTTGATATGCTAATATTACACTTGTACTTTCTCTATTTAACTCTATAATTTCTTTTTCTATAATAATTTTCAGGGCGGCTATAATTGAACATTCTGTTGTATACGAACAGAATAATTATTTTTTAGCTATTCTGTATTTTTTTATACCCCCCCTATAAAGATGAATAAAACTTTCTCCCATTTCCCAAAATATATTTATATTTTTATTTAATTTATTTTAACCCATAAATAAGTTTTTTTTAAAAATTTATTATGGATTTTTAAAAAATTAAAAATAATTGTTAATAATAAACAAATATTTGCCTAATGGAAAAAAAAAAGTTTGCCATGATTTTTTTTTTTGATCTGGAAATATTTTTTCTAAATGCTTTTGTTTAATATAATTGATCAAATTGGAATATCTTTTTAAAAAAAATCGAAGAAATATTTTCTAATGTAATTAATAAACGTTTCCGGTTTCATTTAATAAAATAAATGTGTGTGTGTGTGGGAAATATCAAAAAATTATTATTTATTCTCTAGTATTTAAGTAATCTCAATATTTATTTTTTTTTATGATTAACAGTAATTTTTTTTTTCAAAATACATTTATTTTATTTAATTGATTGGATAAATATTTTTTTTTTAAAAAATGTTCTGTTTTAATTAAAAAGCATTTCCGATTTTATTAAATAGAATAAATGGAAAATTCCTAAAAAGTTTTTTTAATATCTCTAGCTTTTCAGTAACTTTACTGAAATAATCTTTATTTCTTGGTATAATTTTTTATGTTATACACACTTTTTTTATTATTAAAATTGTGAGGTATTCAAAAAAACTTCTTTTTTGAAGAATTTTTAAAATTTTGAAAGTAATGTGCTTCCCCCCATTATATTTAATTGGATTTTGAGATAACGAATTAATTTTTTATTTTTACTTATTCGTTCCAAATTGCTGTAAGATAGTACAGGAAATAATTCTTTTAACAGAAATTTTTAATTAATAATTTTTTGAAACATGTTTTAAATGGGTGATTACGAATCACCATTTCTCACTGACCCTGCTTTTACATAACATTTTTTTTTTTTTTTTTTTTGAAAATAAATTTAAAGATTAATTTTAAATATTTTTATTTAATCGTCATTGAATTAAAATATTTAGAAATTATGAGGAATAAAAATTAATAAGAATTTCAGAGATTTCGGAGAAATTAATTTGTTAGGACATTAAACATTTACAAATTGTTTGCATGTATGATAAAAAATAATTTTATTTTTATTTTCAGTAAAAACCGCTACTGATGATAAAGAGCGATTGACGTATCTGTACATTTCAACCAACCAACCAGAAAATAAAATTCTCCAAGACTCTCACGGTTTGAATCATCGCGAGATCTCCACGAAGTAGTTTTTCTTCTTCCATCCTATTAACAAGGCTCCAAAAAACCGTCATATTGTCGCACAGGCTTGATTCCTGTCCCAGAACTACACCCGACGATTCGCTCACGGCCTTCACGTGAACGTCGAAAGAGGCGGAGCAATTCCTCGGTCATTTCGCCCTCCAATTGGCTACATTATGACGACCGCCGTGAAGCCCAAAGTAGCCTTACCACTCCACCGCATTAAAAAAAAAGCAAAAAGAAAAAGCGAGAGAAAAAAAAATTGCAGAGAACTTGATATGGGAAGAAGCCTGAAAATAGGGCCGGACATCATGTGCATTAATCAGATGTATAGGTGGGTTTTTGTTTGAGTGTTCATTATAATAAAATCCATTTTACTTAGTTGGATATCTTTACTGTGAAGGCAATTTTTTCTCTCTCTTTTTTTTTTACCTCTTCGATTGTGATTCAAAAGTGAATGAACTTTTGGCGACTTGTGAACTTTTCGCAGGTGGTCCCAGAGGGGTCAGTCAGTCAAGTCGCCTGCTGTCTTGTTCTTGGCACATATTGAGCGGCTAATACGCATGGGAGGTAGTAAAAAGAAGACGCGATAGATTGTTTGTTTGTGGAGGGAATGAGGCATTGAGTAACAAGGATCGGTAGGCTTGGATAGAGACTGAGTAATTCCTGTTTCACTTAACGAGTTTTATCAGTGAATCACTGCATGTTTTCAGTGTGTTTTTTTCGGGTCGTGCTTAATGAATTTCACAAAGGGCGAGAAGATATCTTCTGCATGAAAATTATCGTTTAAAGAATTCTGAATGTATATGTTACCGTTAAAGTGTATAATTGAGTTATTTCTTAGAATAACTAGGTATTCATGAAATAACTAGACTAGTTAAAGTACATAATAGATGAAAAATGTCCTACTTTACCTAGTTATTCTATGGAAGAACTAGTTATTCTATGAAATAACTACCAATAGACCATTAAAATGAAAAATAAACAATTTCAAAGTTATTTTATAAATTAATTGAACCATAAACTGCTAAAACCTCTCGAAAAATACATTTTATCCCTATTACGGATGATTAATTGATAAATAATAAGGAAAGGCAGATGATATAATTTGCGACGGGGCTCTACGTGATTTTCTATTAATTTTCTTGGGGAATCTTTGGAGCCAGCATTTGAGTTATTTCACAGCCATCCCTCTCAAGAAGAAACCTTGATATGCAGGTTAGCTAGTATATATATAGGAGAAGTGTAGTAATCGAAGAAAAAAGGACAAGAAGCTGAGTTGCTGAAAGCAGTGCTGTGACGGTAAGGCTCGGAATTTAGACACGTGATTACAGGACGATTTTAAGCTATTAAAATAAATTAAGAAAGTTAGGATTCTTAAGATAACTTTGAGTAAAGTTAAGTTATTAGGATTTCATGCAATTATTGACATAATGTTTTGAGCTATCGTTATATCACTCTAGATTTTCCCTCTATAGCTTGCTTGTCTTAGATTATTACATTTGGTAATAATAAATTGGATTTCTCATGGCTATTTTGGGTCATCAATCTTTACCTACTACAGATTTAGGTCGAGTAGATGAAGAGATGGCTTCCCCAGGCGGGAGGTCATTACAAATTTAGTATTGCTCACATTAGTTAAGCAAACAGAAAGGAGGGAAATGTTTTGCATCTGTTACTTACACAATTAACTTTTCTATTCCTTGAATTTCAAGGATATCATAATGCTAAGTAACCAAAAGTCACATAGAACTTTTTCTGCGCTTTTTACTTCTGCTGTCAAAGTTAATAATTTGTCACGAGTAAGTGCAGTATTGTTTTCCTTTGTTCGACGCCTATTTAATAAATATTCAAATCTCTCTTATATTAAATTTTTCTTATTTACAGGTTGGTGTCCCATCGCTACAGAAGTTTTTGCTTGAATACAAGTTGCAAAAATATTTGTTAATAATCCCAAATGTAAAACGCTAACATAAATACACCATCTAAATTCTACGTTTAACAACGGAATAAAGGTTACACACACACATGTAATTGCAAAGCAGCTATATGTGTGGTTCAAAAAGGACTAAAAGCAGCTAGAATCGGTTCAAAGAACTTTCAAGTGCCGCATTTCCTACTTTAACGAACAAACAATCGTTATTCTATAAAATGCCTAGTTAAATCGTAGAATTCAATGAATCGTAGAATTTAACTAATTTGTCTAGTTATGTCATGAAATACCTAATTATTCTATGAAATTACGGATTTCACACTTTAATGGTAACATATATATTTTAAACCAATATGAAACATGCAGCTTTTAAATTGTTCAGCACCTTTACGATTACCTTAAAAGGCTATTTTCGTAAGTAAATTTTTATTGTTTTTAAGGGGACTGACTACGTTCAGAACCGTGATTTTGAAAAAGCGCATAAATGAATAATTTTTTGATATTTAGTGTCAGTTGAATTAGAATATACATATGAAATTGTTTTAAGAATTTTATTACAAAAAGTTAGTTAAATGTATTTTTTTTAATAAAAAGGGAAGAAAGAATGACGTATTTTCAAAACATTCTCCTTCTACGGAAAATGCTTCTATCATAATAAATAATAATAATATTTTGCCAAGATATATATTGCTAAGACTTCTGTATAAAGTCTGAACTAGGATTTTTGAAAAATTAACATTATTTTCAGAATTACAATCAGTTGAAATATATAATAACTGTTTTTCTCTTTAAGATTTCTTTACTATGATGTATTAAAATGTTAAAAATTAACTTCTAAGAAATATATTTAAAAAATACTAATGCAGTCTTTGTACAGAAGTCTGATCTATATATTGGCAAAATATTATAATTATAGAAACATTTTTCATAAAAGAAGAACGTTTTGAAAGTATTTTATTTTTTCTACATTTGTTTTTGTTTTTTTTTTTTTTGCCAAAAAATTATGTTTAAATAATTTTTTATTGTAATAACATTTGTAAAACAATTTGACATGTTTATTCAAATTAAACTGACACTTAACATAAAAAAATCCTCTTATATGGTTTTCAAAATCATGGTTCTGAGTGTAGTTACCTTAATTTTGGTATTCTGTACAAAAAGTTATGAACAAATGTTCAATTTTTCAATTTTGATGTGTTGCTTTGCTATTCATTTTTGTAATGACCTTCAGGATAAGAGATATTTTAATTTTTACAAAAACTAGAGCACTTTATCTTAGTTATTATGTGAAATTGCTGATAAAAAACAGTGCTTAATTTTTTAATAAAATAGTGATTCATAAATCTTAAAATTAAAACACTTTTACTATTATGCAGAATATACACAAAAAAATTCAGTTAATTATTTTCAAAACTTTTTGAGCAATCGCTGTCTCTGTTTGAGCATTTTCAAAAAACACATTTAGAATAAAACGCATTTCTTAAGTGTGACATCTTGCTTAAAGTAATGACATCTGCTTTTACTAAAACACTTGCAGTTTTTGTTCTCGTGAATGGAAAATAATAAACTTGGTGTTCTTAGAAAGCTAATAAGATGGCCTATCAAATAAAATCATAAGAAATTTTCTAGTTTTCAACAAAATTCACGATTTTAGGGGAGTCGGATTCTTTAAGTTTCAGTACCGCGTCAATTTCAGATTAGACGGAAAAAGAGGGATCGTGTATTTGAGGGATTCTATAATAGATTAGCTTTGAAAAATGGATAGCTCCATGTTCTTTTCTTTTCATTCATGAACTCTTTCTTGAATTCAAAAAATTACCTGCTCTGAAAAAGGTTACATTAAACACTTCTAGTAGTAAAAAAGGAAGAAAAAAAAAATGACATATATTCAAAACATTCTCCTCTTATGATAAATGCTTCGATAATTATATTTTGCCCATGTAAAGCTAGAGGCTCTGTACAGAGCCCGAACTAGGATTTTTGAAGTACATAATTTAGACGTGGATTTATTCACATTTTTACTATATCAGAGTAGAAAAATTTTAGCCAAAAACATTCGTTATTATTTAGATCGATTGTAACTTTTAAAATAATGTGATTACTCTGAAGTCCTAGTTCGGGTTCTATAGAGAAGCCTAAGGCAAAATATTATTCTACAAACATTTTTCATAAAAGAAGAACGTTTCGAATGTGTCATTCTTTCTTCATTTCTTACCAAAAAAATTGCATTTAAATAATTGCTCTTGCAATAATATTCTTAAAACAATTTTATAAGTATATTCTAATTCAATGGGCACTAAATATAAAAAAAAAAAAAACTATTCATTTATACGCTTTTTCAAAAACCCGGTTTTGATGTTAGTCACCTTAAGATTGAAAGCAATAATTGAATTGACAAATCTCGAAATTGACAGGCACTCTTTCAAACGCATGCCCCATGTAGGCTCGTTAAGAGTCCTACGACCTTTACGACGAGGGGTTGATAAAAAAAACAAGAGCGCATTGCGATGAACGCATCAGTTTTTCCGAAGAACGTTCGCTGCCGAGTTCACGACTCATTTTTGTCTCGCGAAGATTTATGGAAAGGCTCATAAATCACTCTGCATGGCTAATTCCTCCAGCAAGATTATTATATTTTGATCAGTTACCTCCCACAGAGCATTTTATTGAGAAAGACAATTTAATCCGTAATCGTTCCGTGAATTTTACATGCGCACCGTTTAGGATGATTGAGGGATCTCTCTTTTTTTTCCCACCCCAGTACGTCTACTATGGTGGCAGTTTGTCAAATGGGTAGGAATTCGGATGCGCTTCTTTTTCCAGTTGATAACTTGATTTCAAGTACATTTAAAATAAGAAGAGAACTTAAGTAAGGAAAATAAAGAATTAGTAAAAATCAAATAATCGATAATGGATAAATTTAAAGAAAGCAAAATGCAACTAGATAAATAATTTTCCCCGCATTTTATAATGATATTAATTCTATCGTTTGATTTTGATCATCATATTGTACCAATATCAAGTGTTTTGAAAAAATGATTTTTGAATATAAAATTTACTTCATTTTAGAATTTTTTTGTATACTAGAGACATATTAATCCTTACAAGACCATAAGGTTGCTAAGATTAAATATTAGTATGTAATTGTTTTAGTTTCTTTAGACGTAAAATAAATAAAAATCACAAGAAAAATAAATACTAATGTGTAGTTTCTTCCTTTCTTTCTTTGATCAATGTTTAATTTTTTCAGGAATTTGATTTCATTTGTTCAAATATATTTTATTATTGCACAAAATTCTTCTTACCAAATAACATAAAACTTGAGAAAACACCGTAATACATTATTACACCACACCTTGTAGCTGACGCACACAAAAGGGGGGGGGGGGAACCGGGGCCTCCCCATAGTCCTTGATTTTTTTTTGGATTGATTATAATCTTATGTATATTGTACGTAAAATTTAATAACCCTACAATCCGGCGTATAACTCGCCCTTTTAATACAAAAAATAAGGTCGAAATCTATGGGTGCGCGTTAAATACCGGGTATAAAAATGAGAGCTTTAAAAATTAAATAAAAAAAAGATGTGCATAGAAAAAAAATTAGACTTCCATATAAATCGAAATACTGCTTATTTAAAAAAAATGATATCCCTTTTAATCTTAAAGGGTTGTAAATTCAGAAATACACTATTTTTTCTAATCCTTTGAATAATACCTCGAATAAATGACTTCAAAACATAAGAGCATTCCGCAAGTACATTTCATGTTTCTTCGCAAAAAAAAAAAAAAAAAAAAAGAAAAAGGGTGCGCGTTATACGGCGAATGTACCTAAAAATTAAAAATTGTAGTTTGAAAGTATAAGTGCGCGTTATACGGTGGTGCGGGTGTTATACGTTGGATTTTACGGAAAGTATTTGTTATTATATTTTATTTTATTTTGTTAATTAATTCTAATTATTTATTCAGTAATTTATTTCGTTAAAGAGTATGTTTAGAAAAAAGAAAAGAATAAGTTTGGAGGCGAATTGAGTATGATACGAGAATCGTGGACTTTCGACCCTGAACTCCCCTCCCCCTTCCTTGAAAAATTCTTTCGTTCTCTACTGCACCACACAATAACAGATGCTTTATCATTGGCGCCAATTGAGATTTGACAGTCTCCCCCTCCCCCTAAGCGTTCCTGCTTACGTAATTGCGTTTGGCATATGGTATACATGGCATTCTGTTTAAAAAACTGCAGATAAAGTTGTCAGCAAATACGACTATCACCAACTTTTAAACGTGGAAAATGTTTCCCCTAATTGTGAAAGGATGAACAACCCATGATATGATTCAGAAGTTCACATCTTGATTACAGGACAAAAGAATTTAACTGAATTTGGCATGAAAAATATATTTAATTACTATTTACTATCTCTCCCCTCCCCCTTGTTACTTTAGTCTTTTGAGATTTTTCAAGAGAAATAGTGATATTCAATCATAATTTCAAAAAATAATAAGAAAAAATAATGTAAGATAATATACATTAAATATAATTGAGGTACCATTGCTCTTTTCTGTGATGACATTTGAAGAATAATGCACTATATCAGATGTCCGTTTCATTTTATTTTTGCGGGGGTTTTGACTCGTAAGAACTATTGCAAATAATATCACCATATTTCAATAGTATCGTCAATAGAACACCTGTATCTGAATACTATTACTTAATAGTATTACACTTGTCAGACAGAGTACAGATGTTCCACTATAAAACGAGTATAATGTTATATTTGTAGTCCTGTCAATACAATGATAGTCCTGTCAGTACAATCACCAATAGCAGTTATCAGCATTGCATTTATCACATATGGAATATCTTCGATTTGAAAACCAAATATGACCTCTTTTTGACGGAGTACAAATTTTATCATGAGAAATCTTTATATTTTTATAATACACAGCTCTTCGTCAATAGTTCTGGTGCAAAACTAGTTAAAATTAAACGGAAGCAACATTATTTTTTACCACTAAGTTTTTGTGAGAATTTAGTTACATTGATTTTGCATTAGACCTGAAAAATTTGATTGTTAAAAGAATTAGAGTCAATGGCGCACACAAGGGGGGTGTCCTAGGGGTCCGGACCCCCCAAAGCCCTTGATTTTTTTCCGATTGATTATAATTCTTAGTATATAGTACGTAAAATTTAATTAAGTATTTGTTATTAATAATTAATTTTATTAATTAATGCTAATTATTTATTCAATAATTAGTTTTTACTGTTTTTGTTTCCGAAAATCGACAAAATCAGAAGAAGCATGATACAAGAATGGTGGACTTGCGACCCTGG
>BMAV01004527.1:19492-47625 GCA_019973955.1 Trichonephila inaurata madagascariensis | reverse complement strand
TTTTAAAAAAAAAAAAAAAAAAAAAAAATTATTTAAATACAATATTTCGGCAAAAAATAAACTTAGAATAACCTTTTTTCAAAATGTTCTCCTTTTATGAAAAATGCTTCTATTATAATAATATTTTGCCTGTATATAGCTCAGACCTCTGCACAGAGGCTCAACTATCAGTTTTGAAAAATTCACATTATTTCCAGAGTTACAACCAGTTGAAACAATGATCGGCGTTTTTTTCTTAAAATGTCTCCCCTCTGTTGTCGTAAAACATGGATAAACCCACTTATAAGTTATATATTTCAAAAATTCTAGTTGAGCCTCTGTACAGAGGTCTGAACTATAGACAGGCAAAATATTATTATAATAGAAGCATTTTTCATTAAAGGAGACTATTTTTTGAAAATGGGTCATTTTCTGTTCATTTTTTGTCAAAATATTGTACTTAAGTAATTTTTCATTGTAATACTATTCTTAAAACAATTTTATGTACATTTTCTAATCTAAGTGACACTAAATATCATAAATATTATCCATTTATACGCTTTTGCAAAATCACGGTTCCGAACGTAGTCGGATACCTTAAAGTTGTCTTTGCCACATGTACGAGATCCTGAACTAAACGCGGAGCATATTTTCAAACAGAAAGTTCTCAATTTTTATATGAAAAATTTCTGCTTTATAATTCATGCATTTGCTTATAATACAGCATTTTTAAAATTTCAAAGTATATCTTAAATAGTTTTTTTTTAACGTGTAAAAAGACAACTCTTCAGCATTACCGTCGAAGAAAGGTAAAGATTATTAAAGCGAAATGTGATAAAATATGCTGCTCTTTACATAATAGCAAAGCTAGAATTATAATATTAATGTTCCGTTTCCTTCATATTTGAAGAAAATATTCCAAATTTGATTCCTATTCCTTAACATTACGTGAAGACAGCTTTAAATATTTCAGTAAAACAAAAATATACTGCTTGAAAAATGTTGTTGTTGTTGTTACTAATGTCACCTGATTGGCAAAGGCCAGATCGAGGTCCACGAAATTCATCATGGCAAATGGCTAAGTGACGCCTGTCGTTAGCCGTAGCTTTGAGCACCATACAGGTGACAAAACGATTTATCTCGGTTTCACCCCTATTTTGAGGGAAATTCCCCCTGGGAGTGGTCAGAGGCCTCCCACCTGTCTTCCCCTTCCACCAATCACACGAGAGGACTTGAGGCTCGATTGCTATTTAAAGTACTCCCTTGCCGCGAAGTCACTATACATTTACAAACATGCATGTCTTCTCCGGGATTCGAACCCAGGCCCAACGGCACAGCAGTCAGCGTCGCTAATCACTATACCGGATGGATGACTGCTTGAAAAATGATATATTATGCATTTGGTTTAAGAGATATCGCATACACACATTAACAGGTACATCAAAGTTCTTCCAAGCAAAATCTAAGGAAATGCACAATTTTTTTCTGTACTTTATTTCTGTCAATTAAAAAGAAATTCTCCATGCAAATGTGCTAAAAATTTTCTTCAATTAATGTAACAACTTATTATTTTTTTATGAATATGTATCATGAATAATTTATGAAATAAAAAAAATAAATAAAACTATTGCCTTTTCATTAGATGTTTCATACATTTTTTCGTTAACTCTTCTTGATGTATCTCATAGAATGTAATCTTAATTTAATATATTTCGTGGATATAAGTAATTAATTTATTAATTGCTTTGAAGTAAGCTTAATAATTGGAATTTCCTGCACTTATGTGTGCCACAGCAGAAATTACCTGACGAAATTTGATGAGTCTAACCAGAAGAAGACTCATACCACTAGTGACGAAATCAAATTCTAAAGGTTAAGAAGGGAGGTTTTCCCCAATGTTCTAAATTCTAAACTACAATGGTTTGCGTCTGGAACAAAAGAATTGGTCTCCTTTTACGGTGCTACTACGAATGCTATTAAGATGGCGTTTTGTTCCGTTATTTTTACGGCTTGCAGTGTCATTTCTTTCTTTTTATCTTGAACATTTTTATTTTCTAAGTTCTTGGGATATATTTTTAGAAGCCAAACGGAACTAACTGTGTTCGTGAGTTTTATCACTTAATAGTTGAGTGGATAAAAGAAAATATTGGCATGGAAGTGTTATACATTGCGTTTTCCGATGAATTTTGCCTCCCGAATAACCACAATAAGATGAAAACAGCTTTTTTTATTATTGAAAAAAATCTTTGAAGTTGATTTTTGGATGAGTGAGTTTTTTCCTACTGATGTGTAAAGTTTCAAATCTAGAAAAAAATAACTTATGTTTAGTAGTATTTCAATTTGAAATTCTTGTAAAAACACAATCATAAAAAAAAAAAAAAAAAATTCACTTCCTCTCTGTTTTGATTTACCCTTTCCCCCCTTTTTGTTGGACGCATTGTTTTAACATTTCAAAGTTTTCTTGCGAATAATATTTTTATTTTAGCATATCTAAACTGTAAACAAAAATGACGTTATTTTGATATATGAAATTCTCAACGGTCAAAACTTATTTATTAGTTTATATCGAAATATTTTTCTTAAGATAGAGATGAATCGTTATTTGGAAACAAATATTTGCTGATAGAATTCGATAATAGCTATTTACTGTTCATCAGTAGCGCACACAGGAATTTTTCAAGAGGGGGGGAGGAGTCCAGGGTCGAAAGTCTCCTATTCTCGTATCATGCTCCAATACTCTCCACCCAATATATTCTTTTGATGTTATTGATTTTCGAGCACAAAAAACAGTAAAAAATTAATTATTGAACAAATAATTAGAGTTAATTAATAAAGTTAATTATAAATAACGAATAATTAAATTTTACGTGCTATATACATAGGATTATAATCAATCGAAAAAAAATCAAGGGCTTTGGGGGAAGGGGGTCTAGAACCGAGGATCCCCGTTGTGTGCACCACTGCTCTTCATTCTAAGCAAATTCTTGCGAACTAATACCGAAAAGATACGATTTTCGTCAAAATATATATAAAAAAAATTATCCAACGTGTCTTTCAAAATTGTACATAAACAGTGATAGAGAGAGTGAGTGAGAAACTATCGATCAATTCATATACATATAAATTATCTTTAGATTGGTTCACGAAAGGATATATCCTTTGGCAAACCGAATGATTTTTTTTTTGATTAAAAAAAAATTAATATTCTTCAAAGTACTTTTTTTAATTCTCACATTTAATTCTTGCCCCCCCCCCCGACTTTATGCAGAGAAGAAAATACTGTTACGTAGATCCGAGGGTTCGAGGATTTTATGCAAAACAATCACAAAGAAAATAAACAGTTCTTCAAGAGCTATGCGAATTTATTATCAAAAATCCAATCCTTCACAAATACAGGATTCAGCAGCAATATTCACAAAGTATAAATCTCCGAAGGTCTTCACACCTTCAACAGCAATCAAACACAATCACCAGCGTTTAAAAATACACGTATGTAAAAATTATTCACAAGCACAGCCGAGCTAATCGCAGGTCAAAACAATCCGCACTACTCGCTGGTTTAAGCCAGACTCCTCGCCGAGCATCTTATTTATAGGCGCGATAGAAACTTCCAGAAATATAGCCGCTCGTGACATTAGTGGAGAGATCCACTACTCTCTAGAAGATTCCGGAGGGTTCCGAACTCGCCAACATGGTCGCCAATTATGCCAAAATGGTCGCCAAAGTCGCCAACTTGGTCGCCAAAAATGATGCCAACTTGGCTCTACCGCCAAAATTTCGCCAAGTTCTCATTGAATCGCCATTATAACGTAAGGGGTGGCATTGCTTGTGAATGATACAATTTTAACATGCAATAAACATAACAGATTAATATAAATGCATTAAACACTCAAATACAAAATTATTTACACTATTTACACAAAATTCGTAACAATACTGTATCATTTACATCCTACCACAGAAGGTATATTTTCACAGTTTTCATACAATATAAAGAATTAGTGAATGTAACTATTTTGACAGGAGTTTCATTATTAATTTCTGCCTTAGAATCTCCATTCATTGGCTCTGACCAATCGACAATTTCCTTAACTTCACACACACAGTTTCTTAGATAAACAGTCTCTCATCAAATATAACAAAACGTTAAAACCTTAAAATATCCTTTGCGTTGTGTATAGTGGAATGAGATAAGGAAGGAGTTTCCTGTCCTATTCAAAACTCCCACGATAGGTTGCACTCATGACTCATCAGCCCTTTTAAAGTCTAATAATGATCTGCACCCTTCCTCTACTTCGATGGCTCGACAGTCTTGGGTGGCACTGGCTTTCTCCAGAAGTTTTCTCCAGGCATCTCTACTTTTGGCAATTGTTTTCCAGTTTTTGACCTTTCAAATATTTAGGTCTTTTTCGACACAGTCAATCCATCTTAACAGAGGTCTAATTTCCATGGGCTTTGCAAGAAAGATTTTCTTGCAGCAACGATCTTCATACATTTTAGCCAGATGACCAGCCCATTCAAGTCGCTGTTATTATACAAATTTTACAATTTCAGGTTGTTTGTAAATTTTGTAGAGTTCTAAGTTAGATCTTCTCCATGATCCATTCACTTGGATTCCACCAAGAATGCAGCGTAAGAACTTTCTCTCGAAAATTCCCAAAGCTTCCTCATCACGTAGTCAATGGCCAGATCTAGACCCTTTCCCCTTGAAGTTTACTATTTACAAGAAAAATCCTTTTTCCGTTCGGGACTAAAAGAATATTTGAAAAAAATCCAAAATTTTCTATTACAAACTAACAAAAAGAAATTTCAACTGTTAAAATAATTCGTTAATTCGGGGTTTTGCCTTCCTTTTAATTGGAAAAAGAAACAATTCGTTAAAAATTGGCTCGTTAAATCGGGGTTCGACTGTATAGTTAAAAATTTAATGGCCCAACATTTTTCTAAGAAAAAACATTATAGTTTTTACTTCCTCTCTCAAAAATAAAGCTCCGTTCCAGAAAAAGATCGTCAAGCTCGATCTCGTCACAGATTATAGTAAGTGTAATTATAATAATTGTTGCTACATATTTCTAAGTGCATAATTGGTTCCCTAAATTCTTATATGGCATGATGAAGAAAAGAGAATGAATCTCAAGTGATAAATTGTCATAATTTAATCATGGTTCAAAGTAATGAAGTTCTTTGCCATTGGATTTTTGTGTAATCAAGAGCAACAATATTTACTCTAAATTATTACGCATATGACTTTGATCAGTTCAAATAATTTAATTTGATACCTTCCTCACTAATTATATATAAATAATATAAAACCCAAACTGTGGCGTTCTGAAAAGTGGATCCAAATATCTCAGCTCTATTAAAAGAACTGCTTTCTTATGCGCCTTCAACATCTAGGGTCATTCTGTCCAGACTTCATTTTATCTGCCTTATCTTGCAGAACGGAAATGCTCTTGGACAGAAACACTCCATTTGGGTCTGGAAAAAAATGAATCCTAATTGACTCTGAAGTGTTACTTATCTACGTAAGGCTTTGTTTTCTTGAGAGTCCTATTTTCTACAAGACGAAGAAAATATTTTAAAACAAATTTTTTTATCCTCTAATAGATAAGTAATCACGGTCATTTTGTTCTTGCAATATACATGCAACAATTAGTACGTCATTCTAGTTCTGCCTGTTTGTTTCATGTGTTTCATCATTCTGAAAGCATACAGCATGCAGACAATTAAATATTTATTCTCTGATTCATTCATTTCTTCAAAAATTTTTGTGTTTACTGAAGTTAAAAAGCTTTAAAATTTAAAATTTATTTATTATCGCTATTTATATTTAGTGTCCTTGACTACAAGGCCATTTGTCACTGAACATGTACAGCAATTAAAAAATATAATTCAGTGGCACTCACAGAAATTTTTCGAGAGGGGGAAGGTCCAGGGTCGAAAGTCCACCATTCCCGCATCATACCTTAATATGCCGCCAAACATATGCTTTTGATTTTGTCGATTTTGGAAATAAATAACAGCAAAGAATAAACTATTGAATGAAGAATTAGCTTTAATTAATAAAATCGGTTGTTAATAACAAAAACTTAATTAAAGTTTACGTAATATATAGATAGGATTATCATCAATAAAAACCAATCAAAGGCTATGGGGGGTCTGGACCCGTGGACCCCCTCCCCTTGTGTGCGCCACTGCATATCTATTACATTTTTATCTCTACTATCATGTTGGGATTATTATATAGAAACTAAGTTGTTCTACTTTTTATTATAATAATAAAACTGAAAAATTCATAATAAATAAAATGTGTGTGTGACTTGGAATCCCTTACACATGAGAGGAAATAAACGCTGTTTGAGTAATAACACCTTAAACCAGTCAGAATAGTTGAAAATATTAGTTGGGATACTATAAAAGTACGTGTAAAACGTATGGGCTCAGTTCAGAATGGTCAAATGATAAAGACAAACATATGATCTCCATTGAATACAAAACGTACTTTAAATAATTACATGTTATTAAAAAAATTTCTTCAAAAAGGTTTTTAAAATTAAAAGAAAAATCTGTACTTTTAAATAAAATGCATTTTGTATATCTTTGTGGGCTATTATTGTTAACAAATATGTACTTTTCAAGGAAAAGTTTCTCCAAAGGGCAAAAGTGGGCAACACAACGAATCGTATGAACTGATTAGCTGGAAATACATGTTTGCTTTTATTGTGTGACTACGACGTCACATGAGTTTATGAATTGATTGGCTAGAAACACATGGTTGTCATTATCATGTGACCAAATGACGTCACATGAATTCGACCCATTGAAATTTTGTAATTTAAGGTATTATAATAAGTATATAAAACAGAATTTGTTCCTGAGGCAATTTTGTGTTTAACTTAATGCGATTTTGATGACGTCAGTTTTTATGCTATTTCAATACACATTTTATCAATTTAAGTTCCGATTTGTTAAATATAGATTCATTTGTAAATATTCTTCTGTTCTTCGTTCGCTAAATAGAGGAATTCGCAAAAGAGTGAGTGAGTGTTTGGGTTTATGACGCAAGAACCAATTCTGCGCTAAATTGCGCTAAACATTATTCGCAAAAGAGAGGTTCGTAAAATGAAGGTCCGACTGTAGTTCATTTAATTTGAGAACCCATTTGGGTCCGCCATTTTTTTTAACCCTTACAAAGCCATAAGGTCCCTTAGAGTAACTATCAGACATAATTGTTTATTTTAGTTTGCTTAGACCGGAGGTTCCCAAAAGTTTTGTTCTCATAGACCCCTTGCCATGTTTTTAGAATTGGGGTAGAAGCCTGCTTACCTAGTATTGAATTTTTGCAAATTTATCAACTCAAATGTATTTTTGACTGCTGGTATAGAGCAACTTATTTTAAAAGATTTTTATTTCTAACTGTAGAGAAGTATAGTGTTTAAAAAAACTTAAGAAACACATGTTAATTCATTGAAAATTTAATTAATACATAAAATAACTGATCAACAAACAAATGTTTTTAAAGGGAGGGATGAAGCTGTGCTTCAATAACAAATTTAAACATTTGACATCAATTTGGTCAGGTTTAAGCTTAAATCTCCTCGGTTTTAGTTATGTCCAGTCTCCCCTCCCCCCTTATTTTTTTTTTTAAAAAATTGGAGATTGGTAATCGCACTGTGAAACTCTTTCTCACTGGGATAAGTAATTAAAAATTTTCTCACAATACTCCATAATTTGGGATAAAGGGATAAATAAGAGCTATGTCTTTTTAAACCCAAAATTACTGACATCCATTTCTAAGCTTTATTTTAAGATCTCCATTACTACCAATTCCGATCAGTTCCCCTTGTAATATGATATTTTTTTTCAATGTGACCATATGAATTCATTGCCTACTATGGTGATTACTATAGTCAAAGCATTCGCAATCCTAGTTTCAAAATCTGAATAAAGAACTATTAAATGTTGGACGTAGATTAAAATGTCAGTCTGTGGCCAGTCGAGAAACTGGGAAAATTCTCTCAACGTCCAATATAATACTCCTTTAGCATAATTCTGGCAAGAAATTGTAAATGATGGTCCTTGTTTTAATAAAATTTATGTTGTCACCTTGTAACTGTAAGTTAACCTCATTAAAATTTGCAAATAAATCTGTTAAAGCCATCTGTCGATATCTATGTCTTGGGGTTTCCGCGTAAGTTAGAGGTGTGGGATTATCGGAAGGATGAGACATTCTATAATTCTTAATATGACTTTTATTAAGAATTTAACTTAAATTACTTAGATATCGAACAAACATATTAAGTGAGAATAAACCAAAGTACGCCGTTTTAACTAACTCAGATCGCGCAATTAGATCACTTATCAATATAACTAATTAGATCCGCCTAACCTCGATTCAATAATATACTAGCGTTCAGAATATATTCTCCCTACCTTGGTTGAATACTCAATGATTCAATTACTTTCAGGTAGACTGATGGGCTCGTGTGCAATAGTATGCACCTTGTATAGATTAGCGAGGTGGGCGTCTTGATTCTAAACCGTCGATCCACACTTTTTCATTTCCGAACTGAGCTTTCTCTAAATTGCCATTTTTGCTCACTAAACTTTCTATCATTTTAAAGGTTATCTTATTTGCATCTATGCTTCGTTTTACTTCTTGGATTTGGGTTGGAAAAGTTTTGCCATTAATCGTGGCCGTCAAAGAAAGGGGTTATGTTAGAAGAAGAACGCGAGAGATGTCACATCCTTTTGATTAAATTCTTTTAAAATTAATGTCATGATCTGGTTTAATGAGAGCCACTGTCGTAGACCCCCTTCCCCCTTCACATCTCATGGACCCCTAAATAATTTTTTTGTTGACGTGGATCTCTTGCAGGTCGTCGTTGTTCCTTGGGAATCGATATGGACCACTTTGGGAATCACTAGTTTAGACGTAAAATACGTATAAATCATGTGTTTTTTGGATCGATGTGCCAATTCAATTTGGATCAATGTGTAAATTTATCGGATATTTATTTTCATTTGCTCTAATATACTTTACTACTGCACAAAATTATACTTATGGCATAACATAAAACATGTGAGGAAATACAGTAGTACATTATTATACGGCACATTAAACTGAAATAATTCGACAGTACTAACAGCGAAGGTTTTATCATTGGCGCCAAGTGATTTGAAGTTTTTTTCCCCTTCTTTTTTCTAAACGTTCCCGTTTACGTAATTGTATTCAGCATGCGTTCTATTTTGACATTCAGCATAAGAAATGCAGATAAGATTATAATTGAAGTACGACGGTCACCCATTTTAAAATTGCGAAAAATGTTTTTCTTAGTCACGAAAGTGTTAAACAAAACTCAAAGATAAGAAATCATTTCACACTATTTGAAGAATTCTATTTGCTGAAAACACACTTGAAATTTCTAAAATTTCTATATACAGTCCGATCTCTATTTAACAAAGTCGCTAAATACCTAAAAAATGTTCGTTATATGGAAAATTCGTTAAATAGAGTCGTCATTTAATATACTTTAAGGCCGTGTAAAACAAATTTTAAATTCATGAGCCCTATATATTATTTAAAAAGTAATTATTCATACTTTTTTTGAAAATTAATTTCTTTTCATTTTATATTTCTTACCCATCAAAAAAGAAATCTGCAAGGAAAACAAGAAAAAAGTAAGAAATTGTCTAAAAATACACTGTATTTTCAACTTTAAAAAATAATTTTATATTAAAACTAACGAATTTTTGAACGACATTTTCTAATTTTAAGCCTAAGAGTCATTTTAAATGTGCATTATTTTATAACCCGTAATTTTAAGCATACACCTTACATACATACATACATATGCGCTCTTAAATTTAATTGCTGATAAAATCTGTTAGTTTCATTTGAGTTTTTGTTTGAAAAATCATGGTAGCTTCAGTGTTCTAGGAAAGTAAGGCACCTGGTAATACCAGTTTAAGGTCATTGATCTCCATAAGATGTGCTAAAATAGCGAATAATTTTAATAATAGCCTGAAAAATTTTAAAAATAGGTAGAAAACCCCCGCATTACTAGAGAAAAGTTCATTTGAAGAAAAGTCTTCCTTTCTTTAATCTGAAAATGCACTTCGCTATTTGGAGGTTATTTTACGAAGAAAACAGTAAAATGTTCCTGATTTCGGGAAAAAGTTCGAAAAATAGAAAAATTCGTAAAACAGAGGTTCGTTATATAGAGGTTTGGCTAATCTGAAGACAATTGGATATGGAATAGACGAATAAAAACTTATTGTTCATCGCTTCAAACAAACAAATCATTTTATCATCTTCTGACACCTCAGACACCAAACGTTCTCGCAATCTAAGCCACATGCTCTTAACAAATGACTGAAAGTAGATCATATTTGAATATCCTGCAGAATTTGCCACCCCCATCTATCAGACAGCTCTACAAGCAGGTCACCGTCATCAAATCAATAGGTTTACATAGAAAAAACAACAAGAATTAGCTCTAGAAAATGAAAAAATATATAATAAGACCCGTAGAATTGTTCGGGAGCTGATTTGTGGGGAATTCTGGGTCTCATTTGCGACCGCAAATATGGTCACGAGACTGCAGAAAACAATGGAACAGCTAACTTTATTACGGCACCGTATGAAAACCGTTTTGGTTCCGTGCTTTTCAAGTTTAAGGTTAAAGACTCGTTTATGTCGTGAAGTATAATTTCTAACCCAGTTGTTTTCGTTTCTTTTTGTTTTCTTTTTTTTCCCCCAGCGCGCGAATCACTCTGTGCTGAAAATTCTTTACCACCGCTTGGTTAGAAAGTTTGGTACGTAATGGGCAATCGTAAAATATTTATATTGCGTGGATGTATATTTTTTATTTATTTTAAAATCTGCTTGATGTGATAGAATTTTTTTTTCAGTTATGGGGTAATCCGCAACATTTTGAACTGGATATCGAGGAAAAGGGGGGTTTTCTGAAGATTCATTTAAAAGATAACCCCCTTTTCTGATAACCTTTGGATCTATTTTCACAGAGAAAAATAATACCGTTATTTCATATAAACCTACCTGCAATATATATGCAGATTTAAATTAAGTAAATAAATTTTTAAAAAAAATTTCTGTTTAACCTTTGGAACTTGGTGGTACATACACTATACCAGAAACTTTTTTGTCACTTAATTTGTAGCTCATCAGGGGTAATAAAAATGGGTAGAGCTTTTGCACTCATCAAATAGGTTTTCTTAAGAATCTAAGGATGCTAAAAAATGACATTTAGCACTTGAGTTAGTTATAACTGATGATCTGAATTTGATGTAGAAGTATAAATATACCGTAAAATCTGGCATATAACGCGCACCTATACTTTCAAACAACATTTCTTAATTTTTATGTATATTCGCCGTATAACGCGCATCCTTTTTTTTAAAGATAAAAATAAAAAAATATGTACGTATGAAGTGCTGTTATGTTTTTAAGTAATTTATTCGAGGTATTACTCTGGTTTTTGAAAAATAGTATACTTCTAAAATTACGAGTACAATCCTTAAGTTCATGAAATAATTCATAACTTTAAAATGAACGGTATTTCGATATATCTAGAAGTCTAATTTTCTTTATGATCATCTCTATTTTTACTTTTAAGACCATCATTTTTATACCCGGCCTATAACGCTCACCCGTAAATTTCGATCTTATTTTGGTGTTAAAAGTGCGGTTTATGGTACATATTTAATGAATATCTAATTTATTATAGGTCACATAATTTCAATGGATATTTTATTTGCAAATAATCTTGAAATAAAACACATATACGAGTACGTTACTCTTATCCATTAATATAACTACTCAGAGAGGAGGGAAAAAATAGGTTCTGCGAGGAATTTCGCAAGCGGTAAGTATTGACAAGTGATATTTTCGATAATGATGAAATGTCTGTTATTTCAATAGAGAATCGTTGTCTTCAAAGTTGGGCTCATAAAAACTTGCTATAAGATAGTAATTGCTATCCAGGACGTGCTCTATCAAAAACCTTTCAATTATATAAAGAGGCTTAGTACTCCTTTTAAAGGTGCTACTTGGGGTCGTGTAGAGCCATAAAAACCACAGGACACCTGCGTATTAGCTTTTTAACGATCGCACACTTGAAGTTTGCCCACAGGGAGGGAAGTGAGGCATTTTTATATTAGGGTAATCGACATAAACAGGACGGGGGGCTGCTTGGATGAAGAAGATAATTTTAAACGGAAAAGCTTGTATTAAAAATACCCCCAGTCGCAATCACTTTTCGAAATCGAGATGCTCTACCATCTCCTTCCCACAGTAAATATTCAAGCGATGTATTGCACAAGTATTTTTTTTTTATATATAGTTATATGAAATATATTTTGTATAGTTATTTTAATTAACAAGAATTTTGTAGAATGATTCAAGCAATAATTTTGAAGAGGATTGCTTAAAAAGCCTTCTTTCCCTTTTCAACATCATTTTTTTAAAATTCTTTAACGTGAATCACGCCAGGCAAGGAACGGGGAAAAAATCTGACTTTAAAATATAATCAACAATTAGAGAAAAAAGGAATTTTTTTTTTCAATTACGTTTTTGAAGATAATAGAAAAAAATGAAACAAATAAACATAATTTTTAAGAAATTTATATCTGTGACAACCGACTAGCGGTTGTTGGTGCTTGGGGGCTAGAGTAAAGATCAGCCATAACAAGTTTTAAATTCAAATGAATTATTCCTTTGACTTAAACCACACAACTAAAGCTAGGAAATGCACTAAGTAATTAGAAGAGCAATTGCGTCACTTAAGGCTATTTAACATTTACTCCACTTACTCTTGGAGCACTCTGGACTTTTACGCTATAATCCACCGTAAATCTCTTACTTAATTGTACGACCTCCGGCCGTAAATCTCAAGCACAATTTTATCACTTATTATCCAATTATAAATAATTGACAATCCAGCGACTAACCTCGCGTATCTAAATGTCAACGCTTAAATAGAATCCCTCATTTGCATAAATAACCTCTTCTTCTTTTGGAGAAAGTTTTCAAATAGAACTTACAGTTAAAAAGAACAATTTTGCACCCAAGAGGATTAGCTGAAGGTTCGCGGATGTTGCTTTTTAAGTCCTAGAATTAAGTTATCGACTTTATTGAAAATTTGTCTTATTGACCTTGGCTTTTGATTTAAAAAATAACAACCAAAAAATGAATTTCTAAAACACAAGTCCATTTTTCAATTACATTCTTGTAGCACCCCCTCCGTAGTCGATTTCCTTCTTCACACTTTTTAGCTGATTTCTACTCAACAAAAGAAAAACATGCTTGCTAAATTCCAAGTTTCTAGGTCAAATTGATAAAAAAAAGTTTTTTTAGCTACAATGACCCGGCGACTCCCCGTTACCCCCTTCGAGTGCCGATTTCTACAAAACTAGTTCATGGTGAGTTTCTACTCAACAAAAGAAGCATTATTACCAAATTTCAAATTTGTAAGCCTGATATTTAAAAAAGAACGGATTTTTTTTCAAATCTATAACATTCCCGTCAATTTCTTTGGAAGTCAATCTCCGCTAAACCCGTTCTTAGTGGATCTCTACTCAGTGAAAGAAACACATTTGCCAAATTTCAAGTCCACGGGTGTAATAGTTCAAAAACGGGAAGTTTTGTTTATAACGCCCCCGTAATTCCCCTTGGGAGCTGCTTTTCACTAAACCAGTTCTTAACAAACTTCTTCCTAACAAAAGAAACATGCCCACCAAATTTCAAGTCTAAATCTAATAGTTCCGGAGATATCTTCACTAGTGCGTCGCTTTTCTTATATATACGATAAATAGAATAGATGTACTAAGCTTTAGATTTGTAAAAATTTATTTAAATGCTAGTATTATACTCATATTGCGTTTCTATTTTTTTCATTTTCCATCAAAGGATGAGCACAATTTAAAAGTTTCACATAAGTAAAAATCATCATAACTATCAGATTAATACTATCTGGAAATCTACTATACAAATTAGTAGATACTCAATACTATTTTTAATTAACCCAGGAGTAGACACGCACTCGATACTGTTAATGGTCGCGAAGGGTGACTAAGTCACCCCAATCCTTTTTTTTTTTTTTTACGATTCCTTTTATTGTACACAATAAACATAAACATCGTAATTCCAGTGAATAATTTAATTAAGAGAAAGTATACTTATCTTCTTTTAAGGACTTTTCAATTTTTCTTTGATAATTTGAGAAAAAATATCAATCAAACTGAAACAAAGTACCACATGTACGTGACTTTAATAAAGGATAAAAATCATAGAAATTTTTCACCAACATTACAAGAATGTTATTTCCAAGCAAAACTGTCATATGTTGTTCATGTTATTGTAGTTTTATTGTCCTCTGATGATCGACAAATAGCATGTTGAACTTTTTCTTGCTTGTGTCTTTTTGACAGGGTGAAGTGTGTCTTGAGCTACACTTATGGCTTCATATTTTTCTTGATGGAGTACTTTAGGTAGCATTTCAAATTTTCCTTTGCGTTAATTAACTTTCTACCATGTAGTCTTAAGGTATCCGACTACCCTAAAACCATGATATTTTTCAAAAATCGACAAATTTTGTTTTTTTTATGATTTTATTTTATAGGCCATCTTATTAGCTTAATAAAAATACCAAGTTTTTCATTTGCCAATCTCTAGAACAAAAACTACAAGTGCTTTAGTAAAAGCGAATGCTATAACTTTACACAAGATGTCAAAATGTAAAATGCGTTTTACTCGAAATGTATTTTTTTTCGAAAAGCTCAAACGGTGACAGCGATTGCTCAAAATGTCTTGAAAATAATTTGCTGAAATTTTTTGTGTATGTTCTGTATAATAGTAAAAGTGTTTTGACCTTCAAGGTTTATCAATTACGGTTTTATTTCAAAATTTACAGTCCGTTATGTGAATATAATCACCGTTTTTTTAAGCAATTTCATATAATCACTAAGATAAAGTTCTCTAGTTTTTGTAAAAATTAAAATATCTCTTATCCTGATGGTCATTTCAAACATGAATAACAAAATAACACATCAAAATTGAAAAATTGAGAATTTGTTTATAAAATTTTTGTACAGAGCGGGCTCCGTTTATGTAATTTTTTGTACATTTTCACCAGTTTTTTCCCATTTTAATAATAATAATTTTTTTTTCTTGTTTTCAATTTTAAGATTTTTTCCTTAAAATATACTAAATAAAACTAAAAATCACAAAAAAATTCCCATATCTCTATTTTTTTTAAAAAAAAGTTGTCGCAAGTAGTCGGGTACCTTAAAAGTCTAATGTAAAACAACCATTTTTTGATGGGATGTATATATCTTACAGCGTTTTTTGGCCGCAGTTAACAAGAACAACCAAACTGAAATCTACGTTAGTCACAAGGATCACAGAAAAACAATTCCAGCTTTCTCCCTCTATCAGTGCTAAGAGGGAGGGAGCTAAATTTAACAATGCCATTAAGAAAAAGCATCTTGTGACATCCGGATTCCATTTGGACACATTACCTGAACCGAGATACATTCTGCTTGGCGCCCGCTGAGAAGGATAACGCTGAAAGGCTGCGATAAAAGGAGAGAGAGTTATTTTCTGCCAATAATTACGCGATAGGACACAGATCCCGGTAGGAATTTCAAACTCACTTGCCTTCTTTTTTTATGGTTCTGGAGACAATTGTGTTTTATTTAGGAATTTGGTTACTGTTTTGATAATGGCAAGATTTTTTGGCACTTACAGTGGAGACGGAAAAGTAATTTGCGAAATCTCTTTCTGGTTTTGATAAGCGCTATCGGGTTTGTTTGTCTACAAATTGCGTAGTTTTGCAAGTGTACTAAATATAACTGTTGGTTGGTACATTTTTGCTAGAGTTAATTATTATTTTTGAAGGTGAAAAAATTAATGATTATATTAAGAACAATGTAGACCAGGGGTACTCAAACTTTTTTTTCTGCCGGGCCATATACGTATGTTAGCTTTTTCACGCGGGCCGCATATATATGACGGCTATTTCACTCGCGCCCGAGGGGGGCGCGCAGATAAATACTTTAAGACCAAGATAACATAGAAAATTTAAAATGCGGAATATTGATCAAAATATTAAAACTCCTATTTCGCTTTTTTTTTAATTATTATTTTTTGTATTTTTTTATTTTTTGTCATTGAATTTTTCTCAAGTGGACGTATTTAAGAATCACTCCTTCTCAATTTCTGCATCAGTAAACGGTTTCATATGAGTATCAATAATATAACAAATTTTATAGGATGCCTTTGTTACCACTGTGACATTACCACAGACAAAGCACTTTTTTGCTGTTGTAAAGATTATTATCGGAAGGCTATTTATCCCCTTTTGAAAGATCTTCGAGGAAAGCGTCATTGAACGATTCATGTTTATTTTTTTTTAATTACAACACTTTTTTGGCAAATCAAACAATTGCTGAACCATGCTTGTTTTGCACTACAGAATAGTCAATTTCCCAATCATCTTGGAACAACCTATTTCCTTCGAATATTTTTCTCTTGCAAGACACGAAAGATAGTTACAAATTAGTTCCACTCATAAAATGGTCGCTACTCTAATATTGTCTATTACCACTAATCAGAAATAAAATATCAATTCGCACCCTTACGACAACGACAGAAAAAATCAAAATTGATATATTTGATTTCTTAACAAAGAATTTCCCACCAAATTTTTATAAATAAATGAATTTTTCAGAGCAATGGACCATGACCAGGCCACTTAAAAAGGCCCAGTGGGCAGCAGGTTGAGTATCGCTGATGTAGACTAATAAGCTTTGTACTAGGGCTACAAAATTAATAATAGTTAAAATACTGCTAAGAATATTAATTATGGTGCACACAAAGGGAGGGGGGAGGGTCCACGGGTCCTGAACCTCTCTTAGACGATTTTTTTTTCGATTGTCGATAATCATATGTACATAGTATGTAAAATTTAATTAAGTATTTGTTATTAACAAATTATTTTATTAATTAATGCTAGTTATTAATTCAATAACTTATTTTTTACTGTGTTTTCGTTCCCAAAATTAATAAAATCAAAAGAATATTTTTGGCGGCGCATTGAGGTACGATACGAGAAGTGTGGATTTTGGACCCTTTTTAAAATTTTTTGTCTAACACTATATAAATATCTTGAATCAAAAAGAGAAATTATTAATTATTTTAGTTCCTAGTAATAAATATCTATTCTAGAATGTAAACAGAAGATATATTTGTAGCCATGTGCCTTTTTTTTTTAAACTGGACTAATTTTTAACATTTCCTGTTAAATTTATTTGTTTAATTGCCTGTTTTATAACTTGACAGTTTTGCTGCTCTTATTTTATTATTGTTTGGTTGTTTTGAACAATTTACTAAAAAAACTAGCCTAAGCATTGTATTTATTATAGTACTGCAATGGAGCTTCGTTGAATGATATAATAGTCCAGAATGAATAGAACTAAAAATATGTACTGTAAAATGAGGCGTATAACACCCACTATTAATTAAAAAAAATAAGGTTAAAATTTAAGGGTGCGAGTTATAAGCTGGCTATATATGTATAAAAAAAGCATAACTTCAAAAAAATAAATAAAGAAAGAAATGAGTTTAAAAAAATTACAAATTAGACTCATATAAATCTGTTATAATACCTCGAATAAATGACTTCAAAATATAATAGCATTGCACGCGTACATTTCAGGATCCCTCGTAAAAAAAGGGTATGCGTGTTATACGGCGAAATACCTAAAAATTAGAAAATGCAACTTGAAAGTACAGGTGCGTGTAATACAGATTTTATGGTACTTGTAAAACATGCAATCTTTCCAAAAACGGAGGAATTTGCAAGAAAGTGTTGCGAATTTCAAGTTATGAAGTAAATCCAAGACATCAATAACTCTTTTTTTTATTAATATATGTTATAATATTAATGCATATTTTCTACTTAATTAGTTTTTGTTAATTAAATAAAGAATTATTCGTTTACTTTTAAATGTGTTCTTAATAACTATAATAATACATTTGAGTTTTGGGTTTGATTTTGTTTAGGATGAAAAGGATGATTTATATGTATTTCTGATAAAAATATCTTATTGCTAAAAAATTTCTTATTTAGAATAGAAAATTTTGATTATATTTTAAATAATTATCTATTTTTAATAAAACCATTATAACCAAGAACAGGACATAAAAACTGATCAATAAAAAAATAAACACCAAAATTATATTTATTTTGAACCATTATCTTTAGAATTAGCAGTTTTGAAATAATTTCAACGGAGTTTTGGAACAACGCATTGTTATTCGTCCATTTAAAACACGAATAACGATATCAAGTAAAGTTGAGAAAAATTGAAAAACGAAATGAACAACGAAATGATAAATTTTTAGGTAAACAAAAATATTTCTTACATACCTAAACAGTATTCTGTAGTTTCTTAAAGGAAAGCCGTGTTAACCAAGTTCTCTTACATCCCTGGAGTTGTTGGTAACCATAGCAACCACTTAGACAATGGATAAAAGGGAGCGGAGATAAGAAAGACCTCATAAAAAGCGCCATGTCTCTGCTAGATTAGAAGTGAAATTAAAAGAATCTATTTGACTGCCCTTCCCATTTCCTTAAAATAAAATTAATGTTTCTCTTTTTCTCGTCCCTTTTGCCTCTGGGGGCCATTTATAAAGTTAAAAAATGACAAACTTTTGTTATAAAATGATAAAGTGCTGTTTAGTGTTCCGATACCTTTTCGCTTGACCGATATCACAAGAAAGGAGAGGTCAAATAAAAATTAAAATCACATTCGTGACATGTTTGTATTTTGTAGGGAAAAAAAACTTTTGTCTTAATGTTTCATAATGTAATTTATTGATCTGAAAAATACTTCTGAAACATTTCGTTTTATTGTGATTATTTTTGTTTTACTGATATTTAAGGTATCCGACTATTTGCGACAACTTTTTTTTTTTTAAAAAAAAGGAGATATGGAATTGTTTTTGTGGTTTTTATATCTATTTAAAGCATTTAAGAAAAAAAAGGCAAAAATTAAGAGAAAATAAATTATTACTACTAAAATGGGGAAAAATTTACTAAAAATGGTGCCCACTCTTCAAAAAAGTTTATGAACAAATTCTCAATTTTTCAATTTTGATGTATTACTTTGCTATTCCTTTTTAAAATGACTTTCAGGATAAGAGATATTTTAGTTTTTACAAAAACTAGAGCACTTTATCTTAGTTATTATATGAAATTGCTTAAAAAAACCGTGGTTATATTCTCATAAGGGGCTGTAAATTTTATAATAAAGCAGTGATTGATTATTCTGAAGGTTAAAACACTTCTACTATTATACAGAACACACACACAAAATTTGAGTTAATTCTTTTCAAAAACTTTTGAGTAATTGCTGTCCTTGTTTGAGCATTTAAAAAAAAAACCCCACATTTCGAGTAAAATGCATTTTAAAGTATAACATCTTGCTTAAAATAGTGACATCTGCCTTTACTAAAACATCTGTAGTTTTTGTTCTAGTGAATGGAAAATAAAAAACTTGGTATTTTATAATAAAGCTAATAAGATGACCTATAAAATAAAATCATAATAAAAATTTGTCAATTTTTGAAAAAAAAAATCATGATTTTACTGACTACATTCGGAACAGTGATTTTGAAAAATCATATAAACAAATAATTTTATGGCATATAATGTCAGTTGAAATAGAATATATACATAAAATTGTTTAAAGAATATTATTACAAGAAAAATTTATTTAAATGCAATTTTTTGGCAAAGAATGGAGAAAGAAGGATTACTTTCAAAATATTCTCCTTTTATGAAAAATGCTTCTGTAACTATAATATTTCGCATGTATATTACTAGGACTTCTGTACCAGGTTTGAACTTAATTTCATTATTCATCCATTATTTTCAGTGCTTACCATCAATTGAAGTAGCAATGTTTTTTTTTTGTTAAAAATTCTCGTTTGTGATAGAATAAAATATGAATAAAATCACTTCTTATATATTTCAAACATTTTAGTTCAAACTCTGCGAGGAAATCTTAGCGATATATAGCCAAAATATTATTATAGAAGCATTTTTCATAAAAAGAAAATGTTTTGAAAATATGTCGTTCTTTTCACAATTTTTCTTATAACAATATTTTTAAAACAGTTTCATATGCATATTATAATTCAATTGACCCTAAATATATATATATATATATATATAATTATTTATTTTCATGCTTTTTTTTAAAAAAAATATTTATACCCTAAAATTACAGTACAGAACGTACTGTAACGTTAAATAAAGTGTTCTAAATAATATATTCTTTCAATATTTAAAATAGTTTTAATTGCTAGCAATAAGCCTATCGCTAAGGTTCTATTTATTTTTGCTTAGAGTTAAAATATAACTTAAACTCGGTACTCTTTTTCCAGAGAAAAAATATACTATATTTTAACTTAACAAATATTACAGAATAATATATTTACTTAGACTAGTCACTTATTACCAAATAAATATGACCTATATTTCGTATTTGATCCATTAAAAGTAAATAGGATTTCTAACTTTATGTGTTGCTATAAAAAATTGCTTATTTATAGAGCGCCAACATGATAAATGGATAATAAACTCAGATTCTCTTATATATGTATCTTACAGAATTTTTTTTTTCTAAAAATCTGCTTCCGACCTTGAATTGAGATCATTGATATTAAAGTAAGAATAGTGCTAAATTTAAAGAATAGCTAAATAATTTCTTAATTAGCTTATTTTAGTCTGTCGGGTAAGCAATAAATTGTATACAGTAAAGTCTGTTTTTGTGCGGTAGATAGGGACTGCATTAAATAAACCGCACAAAAAAAAAAAAAAAAAAAAAAAAAAAATTCGAAAATTTCATAAATTTCATAAATTTTTGCATATAACAAACAACTTCGTCGAAATACTACAGAATTTTTTTTTTATGTAGTGGAGAGGAACCGCATAAAAAAAAGTCACACTTAGAAAATACGTCAATTATTTACGAAATTTATGAGAAAGTACTTCCATAACAAAATAAATAATTAAATTACACATGGAAACATTTTAAAAACATTTAGTTTCTCATCGTATACATGGAGAAGTTCTCAAAATGCACATACATATAATTCACTGTTACTCATCGTAATCGCAAAGCGCTCATCTTTCTGTGATGAATGAGTTCAAAATCGGTTTCGTCACTTGAAGGTACAATTTCAGTTGATTTGTTTTTTGAAACCATAAAGTAAGAGATAAATTTTTACGACGAAGGTTGGTTGGCCAGTTGCATGTAAATATTAAGATAACCAGATGTGCATGATCGAAGCTCTTTTTGAAATTTCATACTGCTTTCTTAATTGGTATCTATTTTAAGAAAATGCTTTTCCAATTTGTTGGAAAGCTGTATCTCTGAATATATATTATCCACTGTCAAACAATTTGCTTCTTCTTGTCCGTCTTCTTAATCTATTAAATTATTAATGATGTCACTGTCATTGAAAGTTTCGTCTTCTATCAAGCGCGTGCTGCTAGCGTGTTGAGAGAAAGCAGTTGAACGTGTATTATAAGAAGATTGTTTATAACAAAAGAAAACAGAGCGTCTTGAAGTGCATATATGTACATTGATAGAAAACATTACAGTGGCTCCAAAGCCGTTGAAATTTATATACCCGCATTAAAAAAAGATCACACAAAACAAATCGCACAAAAATAAAATCGCATAAAAAGGACCGCACAAAAACAGTTTCTAATGTATTCTTAAGAAAATATCCAAAGAAGAAATAAACTTATTAGAGACAATAAACCTGAACGCATTCGATACGTTCGTTTACTGAACAAAAAGTAGAAAATGTTTAAGGGCTCAATAGATTTAAAACGATACCACCTTGACTTAACGAAAATTTACACAGTCTCAGTGATGATTCGGATGAGGAAAATTACATAATTAAGGAGCAAATTACAATTGTAACATAACTTATTAGAATCTACCGAAGCTATTCTTAAGAATCTAATACACTTACGTCAAAATTATTAAATATTGAATAAAATTTACGTAATATTAACATTATTACATGCAACTTCTGGGACGATATGGGATATTAATACAAATTTTAATCTCTTCATAAGCATATATTTTTCAATTCCTACTATTAGCTCACAATGTCTATTTATCTTGGTGGAATTTTCAATCGTTAATAAAATACATTTTAAAGCGCTCAATTGAGCTGAAATTTTATATACATGATTATTTTGGATGACAGTACAATAATTTAATTATAATTAATAAAAATTAATTGATTAAAACTAATTATTTAGAGAATTACAATTACGCAGCCACGTTGTCATCATTTTTGGTAACGACCCTTTTGGCGACTTGTGTCAAAACTTGAAAAGGTTTTTTTTTCTCACGTTTTAAAGCATTCAGTTGAACTGAAATTTTATAGACACGATTGTTTTGGATAACAAAACGATACTTTAATGATAAAGGAATAAAAATTAATTACCACTTAATGTTGTGATTCCGTCCTATGTATATACATATTTATATTAATTGTAACTATTTAATAAAAAGTATCTAAAATAAAATTTTTCTTTGTTGATCTAAGTAGGAATTGTCTTCAAATTTCTTTTATATTACTTGTTATGTTTAAATCAAAATATTCGTAGAAATCTAAAGCTGCACTAATCCGAGTGTACCATAAAGGGTTATTGGATGAATGCCCAAGAGAACCGAGCTCACCCGAAAGAGGTTTAGAGCTACAAAACGATCCTCCGAGAAACTACCACCCCTACGTTCAATCTTTAGAGCAAAATCATAGTATACATTTTATACGGTAGCACACATTGAACTTACATATTACAAATTAAAGGTAAATAAAACGAAATACTTATGTTATTGCAAGGTACACACATTCAAAGCTGAAAATAATAATAAAGAACATAAAAGGGTAAGAGAGGAAAAATAATATACAGTATTTCAGCATTCTTGCAAATACAACAAAAGTATTATAAATATAAAATATTAATGCGCCGTACAAAAAAATTAAAAAAAAAGAAAAAGGTAGGAAACATTTATGAAAGGAGGTGAGGGGGGGGGGGGGGGGAAAAAAACTTCCGCCTGTGACCACATAAAAATACCGATCCGATCCCACCTAAGGAATTTGATCCCGGATTGTGGAGGCAATTTTAATACATGATTTTAGTTTAGAGTGAATGGGAGGATTTCTTACGATAGATTGGAACCAGGCTTTTATAGCTTTTTGAGATGGAGAGACCAAAAATGGAAATCCTTAGTCAGGGGACATGCGAATACATAATGGCCAGATCCGTCCCCAACAGATCCACAAAGACAATTGGGAGTAGCTTTTAATTTGAAGCGATGAAAATCATAAACAAATGGGCCATGGTTTGTTAAGAATTGTGTTACGTAACTGGAATGGGGGTTGATATCTAAGCTGGGTTTGGGAAAAAAGGAACTGACTCGTAAGCAGTATTAGAGTTTGACCACCAACTCTCCCAGTCCTCAAGTAATTTATTTTGAAGGATTTTAATGACATAAGAGTGAGGAGAGGGGACACTCACCTTTACACCATTAATAGTAGTGACTTAAGCAAAATGATCTGCAATATTATTAAAAAAATTATTTTTTGAACCTTAACCCAGAAAATATTATAAAAGTTGTGATACATAGAGAGTTTATTCTTTATTAAATTAAGGTAGGCAGATTTATTGTTAGGACTAAGGGTTATTAGCAGCGAATCTCCCAATTTTGAACCTTGTTCCATATAGTAACGAGAATAACACCTGGACTTGAACACTCCTCTCCAAACTACCACACCATGCCTCCGGGAGGATATTGGTGGCCGCGGTAGCCGAGGGGTATATGTATCGGATCGTGGCTTGCCTTGTCACGAGTTCGAGCCGAGTACCACTAAAGACCCGCCGTGTAGGGTAGCGATGCACGTTAAATCTGTCGAGAGCTGAAACAACCTCCCGTTGGTTAGGAGAAGGGGTACCAGCTCAGGTGTCGTCCACGTCACTTGACCATGGTTCAAAATTACGTGGTCTGTCGCCAAAAGCCCTCGTGTAGCTGAACATTGCGATGTTAATATTCAATCAAACAATCAATCAACCGGGAGGACTTTGAGCCACGACAGATTTAACGTACATCAGTCCCTCTACACAGCGAGTCATCTATGACATTTGGACTCGAATTCGATATACACCTCCCACGAGTCCTTTAACATGACCACTAGGCAACCATGGACCACTAGGCACTCATGTTTAAAAACAGAATGTAATTTAACTGATGATGCTATAAATAGTTTTAGATAAGATTTAAATTTTTACTAAATAGTATGTCTTAGAGAGATTGAATTCCAATAAAAATCCATGTAAAGATATTTTTTTTAATTAATAAAGTTGTAATATATATTTGGGATACATAATTATTTCTTCATAAAGTAATAAAATATCTAGGGCTTTATAAACTATTTCACACTGATTGATTGATTGCTTATTTACGTCCCACCTAAAGTAACACGAGGTTTTTTTTACCTATTTTTCACACCGCATGGATTTTCTTAATAATAGCATTGTAGTGATTTTTTTATAGTGATTCGACAAACTTGAGATAGCACAGCGACTACAAGTTCGTAAAATTTTTTATATGGGAATTTTTTTGCATAGTTGAACGTCAACAATCACATCAAAAAACGAGTTTTTCAGAACATACTTTTCTCATCATTAATCTACTTTTTATCGATATAAAAATATCGATTTCGGCAACGTTATTTTATGTACCGTAATATCTTCTAACCTTTTCTTTTTAGAGTCTCATGTAAACATCGTAATTCTATTTTTACCCAGGATTTATATTTCTTGTTCTAAAAATAAGTTTTGATGTAATTAATCGATTATTTTTATACCCCTTTCGTAAGAAAACTGTAGAATTATCAAATATATCTTTTATTTAAGTACTCTTTTTCTCCAAAGCGATAAAAACCACACTGACATAATATTTTCAATATTGATACATTATGTTACATTATCTAAAAGGATACATTTGATAGCTACATGAAAATTTGTTTTATGCTTATTGCACGTTTCTGTGTGTGCAACTTTTATTTATATATGAGAGATTTATATTATTACATTACGACACTATTATATCATACTTGGAGATAAAATATCTCAAAGGTCTGAATTCTCATACACAAATATATAAAAATGTTACTATTAAATAATCATTAAATTAAATTCTTCAGAAAGTCGTTCGAACTTTATGGAAACGATTTTGATAGTTAACTTTTATCAATAAACACCGTATTTTTTGTGAAAATTTGCTTCAGTCTGATAGCCATGGTTCTTGATAATAGCTCTAGCTCGAATTTTTCATGAAAGAAAACTTTTTCTTAGTACTGTCATGCAAATTTTACTCCATCCCCTTTGAACCGTTTTATTAAGGCCGTTTTCGCCATACGTATGACAGTATGGACATAGCGCGGAACACATTTTCAAACAGAAAAAAATACCTCAATTTTTATAAAAATTTTGTGACATTGTAACTCATACATTTGTTTATAATATAGTGTTTTTAAAGTTTCAAAATATTTCATAAATTATCAGATTTTTCTTTTAACATGTTAAGAGAAAAAGGAGAGGGGGTATAGGAGAAAAAAATGTGAAAAACATTTTATGAAAGAAAAAAATGTGTCAACTCGAATAAAAATGAGTAGTATGAAACAATAAGGGATTCTCTACAGGATAGTAAAGCCAGAATATAATATTAAGGTTTGAGTTCTTTTATATTTGAAAAAATATTCTAAATTTGGATCTTATCCCTTAACATTAGCCGAAGATAGCCATAAGTCCGTTCAGTGTTCTTGGATGCCGTTTTCTTAAGGCTTGTTTTAATAAACCGAAAGCACAAAAGTCCATTACAGAAGCGTAGTTATTTTACATGTATTTAATCAAATGAGATACACTTTATTCCTGTTTCTGATTATGTCTTTGCTAAATAAGTGACAGACATGGGACTAGAGGATTTGTCCATATGAAGCTTAACTTTATCAATGTCCTTTCCTTATAAAGGAATTTTTTCTTCAAAAAATGGTTCTAAAATATTCTACTGATAGTAGAGTGAATTAATTTTGGATTCACTTGAGTCTTTTTTTTATTTTTAATTTGCCGTTGTTAGAAAATCCTACAACTATCATGAATCCCTTTAAGAACTTTACTGTACACTGACGCCGCCGTTTTATACGGTCATTCCCGTCAGTTGAGCAATAGAAAATTGATCTTTTTTACTACAGTCGCGTAAATATACCTATATCTAATTGAGTGTTACCACAAATTTGCATTGTTCAGCAGCTAGGTGTTTTCTATATAATTTTCTACAATTTGCTTTTGTTTCTGCATTATGTCTTAAAAAAAGGAGACAAACTTTAGGTTTAAACATCTGTTTTAACTTCTTATAAATGATTTCGATTACAGAGCCGGAAGACATTCCTAGTTTCAATGCAATGAATCTTTTAGTCGTAGGATGTTCTTTTAGGATCAGAGTCGTCAATTTCTTGATAGTTGCCTGTATTTAAACAATATTAAGATGAAGTTTCGTGGTCATTTTTACTTTCTGCTAGACGCTCTTTTGGTTTTAAATAATATATATTATAAATAACTTTGATTGAAGTGCAATAATTGAGATTTTTACACCGATTTTGAATTTGTAAATACGAATATTTCTTCTTGGATAGAGCGTAATTATGTAACCTTCGAGCCATATATTAATTTTAGGAGCCATTTTTAAAATACAGTCGGACCTCTACATAACAAAATCACTAAACCCCGGAATAAAGTTCGTTATATAGAGGTTCATCTTTTAATATACTTTATATAAATCACATCAAACAAATTTTATATTCATAAACACTATCTATTAAAAAAGGTAGTTATTCGCACCTTTTTTAAAATTAATATATGTTTATTTTATATATCTTACCCATCAAAAAAGAAAGAAAAACTGCAAGGAAAATAAGAAAAAAAAGAATGTCGAAGAATTCACTGTATTTTTAATACTAAGAAAATAATTTTATACTAAAATTAATTAATTTTAAGGATATTTTATAACTTAAAGCATGCAAGTAATATTAAACATACATTGTTTTATAATTAGAACACGGGACAACTCCACCGAGGTGGAAAGAGGATATCGAAGATGCTTCTAGTGAACTAGGCAATGGGGGTTAAAGGTTGCACTTCTTGGATGAAACGTCGAGAACTCCATTGCTCTCGGCGAGTTAGGATCTAATAAAACCAGTTCAAGATTTATGACCAACATAAAATGTATTAAAGAGAGAATAACTTGAAATTTTTTCAGAAATACTTTTAAAAAAAAGGGAGAACAAAAATTGAATCACAAAAGAAAAAATTCGTTATATAGAAAATGCACTTCGCTATAGAGAGGTTATTTTACGAAGAAAATCGTGAAATGTTCAAGATTCCATGAAAAATTTCGCTATGTAGAAAAATTCGCAATATAGATGTTCGTTATATAGAGATTGGACAGTAAATCTTTTATTTTACATTCCAATACAAAGAAAATCTTAGCAAACAATTATTATGAAGTATAAAGTTCTTTCTCAAAATACAAACGAAGAAATAAATTACAAAATCATTTCCATAAAGTGTGAACAACCTTCTGTATCCTCATTAATATAAAACAGTGAATAAACTTTATGGTATTGAATGGATGTTGTTGTGTATTCACAGTTCAGATATCAGTCCTTGTTGTAGTTTTGAAACATTTATTATTTCCACTCGAACACCCACAAATACTAAATACTCATTCAAAAATTTCTATTTTTGGGTAGGTATACTACCGATTTCGCGATTCCTCAATCGGCCAAAGTTATTCACAGATTGATAGAATTCCCCATTGATTAGGGAAGATCCACGAAAAATTCCCTTTAGGGATTACTGTGGAGCAAGTCGTCACAGATGTCTCCTTATAGACTATGGCATTTATTTTGTTAATTATAAAAGCTTGATAAAAAAAAAAAAAAAAAAAAAAAAAAACTTTTAAAAATATCAAAAAATGGG